>CATKRY010000263.1:0-72734 GCA_949775005.1 Orthosia gothica | reverse complement strand
AATAGTACATTACAGCAGAATCCAGTAAGTAAGCCTTCCTGGCCGAGTATGAGTTAACCGGACCGAACCGCAGGTGAGGTCCGGTTATATACGAGGCCAGGATGGCTTTCTTACTGGTTGAGGTTTGTATAATGCTTTTCTCAAAAATGAAAGAAAGTTTAACAACAAATTCGTTTAATTAATATTGAAGGTTACATTCATATTAGGGCAATTACTGATAGATATTGTGATCGATTTACCGGGGGCATTTATATTTGTTTGTTGTACATCTTGATTAACGGACTCTTTAATCCAACATGATTTATAAACTGAAATGACTAAATACAAACATAAAATCCCACACTATACTTCTACAACATTACTAAGTACAAAACGCAACGTGCATACTTTTTCTGCGTCGCGTTATGTGTCACAGACCCATAAAAAAAAAAAAAAAAAAAGTGTCACAGACAATAAAATGGATGTTTAAGGCTCCAAAATATATTATGTATCTCATAAAATGTCATACCAAAAAGAGATAGATATATATTTGGAGCCTCCCTCTAACCATGTTATAATGGCTAAACTCTAATCTGTGTCTGGTACTATGTTTTTTTTTTCTAAGCAGATCTAAAGAGGATGACCTAAACCGTGCGAAGCCATAAAAAAAAAAAGGGATGAAGGATGACCAAGTGTCCAGTAAGTAAATTACATACTTACTTACTGGACAGTAGGAGATTCCAAATTTAAAATCTCGCTTCTTACCGGACAGTTGTGAATAGTCTCCGGTAGAGTTCACTTTCTGGATACTTTTTAGAGATGTTATGTCAACATTACATACCATTTTTGAGAAAAATAATATGCTCATTGTTTTGATTCTTTTTGTAAAAACAGAGTGTACTAATATTTCTGAATGCAATGTAGAATAAAGGGGGCAGTTGAAATAGTTTGTTGGAATAAAAACTAGTCGGTCTAGTTTTGCCGAGAGGTTAGCCAAATAACTGTGACCAAGTACACAGTGTAAAATGTGAATGAGGTTCATGTTTGGAGAACCTCAATTTTGTGCACTTTTTGCCTTTGAGCGTTTGAACAGCCTTTTCAAAGTGAGTGTTGCTGGCTCAACGAAGCTCAATGAATAATGATATCTGTAGGTAAATAAAGACATAAATAGCTTTTGGCCACGGTTTCGCTACCCATAGTTTATTCTACAGGTACCGGTAGAACGGGGTTACTTCGAGATCTGAGGCAACTTTTTTTTTTATTTTTGGTTTATAAAGCTAACTCCGTGAAAACGGAACGCACCTCGATTTTCTTTTTAAAATTTGCTACACTGGTATGTCAGCCGTGTTTTGCATCAATATCAGAGCAAGAATACGTTTACTTGTTGCAGAAAAAAATATTGTAAATTGTACAGTGTGAATTCGTTAAAAATAAATTGTAAATTAGTTTATATTGCAATGAAAAAACAAAACGGTAAAAAGAGAAAAAAGAGGGGTGTTATAAGTTTTTAACCCCCGCCGGAAAAAGAGGTGTTATAAGTTTCACGTGTGTTGCTGTGTATCTGTGTGTCTGTGTATCTGGGTGTCTGTGTATCTGTGTGTCTGTGTATCTGTGTATCTGTGTGTCTGTGTATCTGTGTGTCTGTATGTGGCATCATAGCGCCTAAACGGATGAACCGATTTTGATTTAGTTTTTTGTTTGAAAGATGATTTTGTCGAGAGTGTACTTAGCTATGTTTGAATAAAATCGGTTCAGTCATTCAAAAGTTATGGGCGTTTTACTGTTTAAATCGGGGTGTTTTCGCAAGATAAATGTGTCGGGGGTTTTTTAAATTTTGAAATTTTACTCGTTTTTTTTTATTTTCGCCCTAAGTACGGATTTTTTTTGAGAAAAAAAAAATGTAAAGTCGCTAACACTGCATTTTATTCATATTTTTAACCGACTTACCAAAAAGGAGGAGGTTCTATGTTCGACTTCTTGTATGTTTTTTTTTTTTTTTTTTTTTTTTTTTTATGTATGTTCACCGATATCTCCGTCAATTGTGGACCGATTTTGAAAATTCTTTTTTCGTTTGAAAGAGTATGTTTCGAAATTGGTCCCATTTTAATTTGGTGAAGATCTGTTGAAGAACTTCGGAGATATACAACAGAACTCTTCAATAAATAACGGCAAATCATTCGGAATTGCTGCAATCGCATGTCTGTTTATTGTATATACCATTTCATAACATAACATCACGCCAGTACGTACTAAAGGGGTACGCAGATCTCTCATTTCACTGGTTATGTTCAAGTATCATGTTATTCGGGTGATCTATTCTAGCGTTATAGGTACCTTACTAAACAACTTGCCTATTTTAGTATTTTAGGTAGGTACAACTAAAAAGGGAAAAATAAAAATCTTTTTTTGCAAAAAAATACTACCGACTTCCAAATGAAAAACTACAAAGTGAAAAATAACTTAACTTTTGGAAGTCGGTGTCCATATCGCAAAAAAATGGTACCTACGAAAGACACCGACTTCCAAAAGTTAAGTTATTTTTCACTTTGTAGTTTTTCATTTGGAAGTCGGTAGTATTTTTTTGCAAAAAAAGATTTTTATTCAAAATACTATTGAAGTAGTTATGTCAATTTTAATTTCAAACTAATCAATTTAACCTCGTTTTACGTCATTTTCCTGAGATAGAAAAAAAAAGTAATGCGTAGTATTGTTTGTTTGTAGAAGGTCATCTCTGAGAGTAATGATCTAATTCCAAAAATTCTGTCATCGGCAAAAAGCTATACTAATACCTTTTCTGAGATTCAAGAGCTTATTTGGAGGATTCCTGTCAGATAGGCCATGAGAGTAAGTCTAAAACTAGGCAAAAAAAACCTTACTAAATCACTTCAGTGGGGATGACACTCTCTAAGAAAATACTCAAATTTAACCAAAACTAGCTAGAACTCAGACTAAAATCTGACCCCAACGCAGTTAGGAAAAGCCTTGGCAGATATTTTTCTATCAAAACCTAAGAGGCTTACATTACTGTGATATCCTTACTTAAGGCTTATGGCGTCTTGAGTCGAATATCCTACATATAAATAAGACTATTTTCCTTTACTGAGATCAAGTATTTTGAGTTGTCCTTATTGGTTTTCTTTAGGTTATAGAGAGGCAAATAAGTGGACAGATGGTATATTTGATGGTTACGACAGTCTATGAACATCTGCAACACCAGAAGCATTGCAGACGCAATTCTAAAAGTTTATGTACCTGTACAAGCGTGCGTGATTTTACTTAGCTAA
This sequence comes from Orthosia gothica, assembly GCA_949775005.1. Classification (NCBI taxonomy): domain Eukaryota; kingdom Metazoa; phylum Arthropoda; class Insecta; order Lepidoptera; family Noctuidae; genus Orthosia; species Orthosia gothica. The sequence continues at coordinate 69,471 of CATKRY010000263.1, read as the reverse complement.
GAGTAGTCAGCTAGGAAACACCGGCCTCATCTATTCGTAGTTAAAATGAATACAAAAGATTGACGTGTAAAAGTATAATTTAAATCTAATTTACAAAATATTTGTCTATCTCTATAGCGAGGCGAATTTATGGGATGAATATCAAAATTAAAAGTAACACATTCAAGTTTGTTACTACTGCCGATGGGTAATTCTATCGGACACCCGGCTTGTATAATATTATTACAGTACAACGTCAGTACAGAATATTTTATTCAGTTATTTCTTCAGAATCGTGGTCTGACCACTTGCAAAACATAACAGCAAAAAATAAAATGTTTCTTATCCCAAGAATACCCTGAATCTGTTGAGTGCTTTTGCTTGCATTTGTTTGAAATTTCTTCCTCTAGGTTTTGAAATGTTTGGAATATTCTTACGCGAAATAAGCTGTGAAATGCAGGATCAACGTTGCGTTGATTCCGGTTAGGAATTACTTTCTTACCGCTTCGCCATTCATTTTGAGTGTCGTAAAAGGTCTTATTGGCGCATTAACGACATGTTTGTTAGAGTTAATGGACCATTTGGTGACAAAAATTTGGGTATTTTTTGTGTATTGCTGGGTGAAACCTCTTCTTGTTTAGAGTAAGAACGAATGTGATCAATGATCTTCGAACTTGCTTACATCGTGTTGGCGATTTCTGACTGATTGATACTAGGTTTCGTCTCAACGTTTTCCTATGGTGTAATGTAATTATATTAATTATAAATATATATTTTTTAAATCGCATTGGTATGCACTACACCACAAACACAGAGAGAATGCCTGTGTCCCAGCAGTGTGAACATTATAAGGCTGATGATGATGATGATGACACCACAAACATCGCAAGGGAACTTGCTATCGGATTAAAAAGTGCCCAATGTCTTTATCGTTGAGACGTGATTTATTAACAAACACCAAAATACTTTCACATTTATAAAATTAAATCAAATCAAATAGTATATTCCAAAAAAACCTTAGAGGTACTTTTGAATTAACAAAAAAAAAAAAAAGATGACTCCAGTTGCAAATTTGCAAGCGTCAGTAGGTCTCAATGGAGAAGAATTTGCAAGAAACTCCACGGACACTCTTTTCCATCAGTTTTAATTACAAGTTTTTGGTTACACCGTTCTTGTTGAACGATGTAAAAAGACGTGCACGTAAAAGCGTCTAGAGTAACAAACAATTATAAAAAAATACAATAACAGGCCGATGCAGCTAAGTTATGACCAATCCCAACTGATGGCGCCCGTTCACGAACATGACGCATGGATCGGCACCACTCAGCTCAACCATCATAAAGGGAACCAAATGATCCAACACATGTGCCACCATCAGAGAGAAATTAGAGAGAACATGACCCACTCAACTGCCAGGGCACACAGAAGTCAACGAACGACACATAGGTACAGTGAATGGTGGTTATACAGTCGGAACTAACAAAACTAGTATCCGTCTCTTAGGTTTATTACCCCAACGGATCATTATATCTAGTTTGTTGGGATATGAAGTAGCCTATTTGCTATTCTAGACCATAATTTATCTTTATGCCTAATTTCATCCAAATCCGTTCAGCCGTTCTGGCGTGATAAACATACATTCATCCAAATTTTTGCATTTAAAATATATGTCGTAGGATAGGATAGTATTGAGTTAGGAACTAAGATAGGGTTACATGCTTATGCTTACTCATACATGTAAAAGCAGCAGGAAGGTAATGTTAAAATGATTACCCTTGAGTCCTTTTAAAACTTAAATTTTCTGTATCATTAATTCATTGCAGATAACTGAAAAATCCACCTTAAAGAAAAAAAACTCTTCACTAGTTTAACCTCTAAAATACCTCCAACAGTAGAAGTATGATGAGACAGTATTCCTCCACTAATGGAATGAAAATATAACCATTTCTACCTTCTCCAGTCGTAAAATACGATTGGAAAATTGTAACTAAAAATTACAAAAGCGCTCTACGATGGTCTAAAAACTCCTTTGTATGCAAACTGTATATTTGCACGATTATTTTCCTTTGAAAGGTAATCAAAACTAGCAGTTTGAAAGCTTTGTGAAAGAGCTCGTCTGGGAAAGTACTACCATACCTCCATACTTTTCTCCGCATGCCGTAGAAAGTATGCGCCGCAAACTAAACAAACCTCGGGGTCTTTGAGTCAAGAGTGAAAAGGTTACTTCTAGGCAATCGTGCTACACCGTCAATCACATCATCACCTACCATCAGGTGAGATAATGGTCAAGCGCGAGCCTATCTATGGTAAAAAATAACTGCTTGGAAAAGGAAGGATTCTCCGACTGGGTGTTGTGCCTGTCCGGGCAACTAGCCAACGGTTGTATGTATTCAAATCACGCCGAAAGCTTTGCTTGGGTGATGCAGGATTTTATGAGACGTCAGATACGTATGTGGCGCCTCAAATGCCTCTGTAGCCCTGTTTAAAGGAGTCGTCTGGGAAAGTAATACCATGCCTGTGTAGAATTATGCAGTACAGAGTGGAAAGTGCTGCAACCTCCATAGAAAAGGAAAGATTCTCCGACCATAGCGGTGTTATGTCTAGTCGTCAATCGCCTAGTGCTTATGTTTAAATAACGTGTAGGATTTTGATAGTGCGGTGTAGGATATGAGTGTGTGTGTTTACTTGTAATGTGTTATTAAATTACGCACTCACGTAATTTATTAATTTATCCCGAGCATTGTATTTACTGCCTTCGTATAGATGAGGAAGTGACCCATCGAGTTAATGCGGCATGGATGAAATGGAGATCTCTGTCGGGCGTCCTATGTGACTCTAAAATGCCGATCAAAACAAAAGGGAAAGTATATAAAACAGCCGTTAGACCTACGTTGCTATACGGCGCTGAATGTTGGGCTGCCTTGAAGAAGCACGAACAACAGCTACACACAGCGGAGATGAAAATGCTCCGCTGGGCAGGGGGCGTGACGCGCTTAGAGAAAGTGCGAAACGAGTACGTAAGAGGATCATTCAAGGTAGTACCAATCGCCGACAAGATCAGAGAGAGCAGACTTAGATGGTATGGGCACATTATGAGACGTGAAGGCAGCTACTCCGTGAAGGCAATGCTCAAAGTCAACACCAAGCAACGAACAAGGGGCAGACCACCAGCCTCTTGGTGGACCACTGTCGAGAGAGACCTCAGGGAGAAAAATTTGCCACCATCGACAACCCAGGATAGACCATCCTGGCGTAGACGCACAAGGAGGCCCGACCCCAAATAAATTGGGAAGGGGGCAGGAAGAAGAAGATAGTATTTACTGCCTTCGATTCAACAAAAGACGAACTATCTCATCAAATTCTTCAATGGTATTGTATCTATATACATATTTAAGTTTATTATTTAAATTTTAATAAAGTAAAAACGTCATAATATATAGGCAGAGAAGAGGGGGGTGTAGGTGGTTTTAAGCCTCACGGACCGCGACGGTCATACTATTTTAAAGAACGGACCTCAAATGAAAGTAATTGGTGACCCCTGGTCTATGGTCAACAGGGATCTTGTTATATGATATGTCCGTAGGCGGTGACAATTTACCTTATTCAGGTGAGTCACAATAACATTATTATATAAAAAAAGCCCAACAAACGATCTCTTACACGTCACCTAACAAAAGATTTCAACCTTAATATACAACATTTTGTTCGCTCGAGGACCTATTGTCACAGAGTAGAAAAGTACAGAAGTTGAGCTTCATACAACAATCGAAAATACAGGCAAACATAGATGCTACACGTTCAGTGAGCGTTTTGGGAGGCTGGCTTTAGTAATTAATATTTGTTATTAAAAATGCGTATCTGTGTGCTTATTCCGAAGTTTTTAACGTTATGACTCGTGATAACGTAAACGATCTCTTATGTCAAAATGTATACAAAAAAAAGGTTTCTCCTTACCGTCACTAGACGGCGCTTATCCAGTTTCAATACAAATTGACGTTTACATTAACGTGATTGAGCGTGAATAAAAACACGCCCTAAACCCTCTGATCTCAGCCTAATTAGAATAAATTACTTTTTGATATTATGAAGAGAACCTTCTGTACCTCTTTATTCTGTGACCCATTGTCCGAATTTTTAAACGTTGACTGATGTCTTTACCGATATTGTCCTGGGGTAGTGACGCGTTATATGAAGTCTCATACAATATTGAGTGGCGAACAATATTGTTATGAAACGGTTTGAACACAAAAGCGTTATCAGCTACTGTGAGGTCCTTTTGGGAGATTTATTGTGGCATTTTTTTTAAGTTATATGTATTGAGAGGTATATTGATTTAATTTTCGGGATCCAGGCTAGATCAATCATATTGGTTGAGTGTTCTACTTAGCGGGGACAAGTCTTCAATATTTAATATGTTCATTTATTTAATGTTTTCTAATAGTAGCAGAAAAGCTTGACTACGTCTTTACGTTGATGTTTAGTAGAAGATTGTAGTAGAGAATCCTTGTGGCAATATCATCAATTGAAGCTTCTTTAACTTCTATCACCATACATTGGCTGAATCATCATCTTCCTGCCCTTGTCCCATGTTACTTCGGGTCGGCGCAACTCGTTTTCTTCTTCCATACCGTCCTGTCCCCATTCACGCCATCACTGACTCTCTTTTCTTTCATATCACTCCTCACACAGTCCATCCATCTTTTCTTTGGCCGTCCCTTCCCTCTCCATCCTTCCACATTTATATTCATAACTCTTTTAGTAACATGCGTTTCATCCCTCCTCATCATACACAATAAATAGACCGATAGATGATGTTCGTTGAATGTGGTTTTAATTGAGCAGGTTCAAAATCTTTGCTAACACATTTAATGTAATCACTTGGTCTTTGCCGATGACTTTCTGATGGCTGCATATGCCCGAATGAATAACACACGATAGAAAAAGTTAATTCAAATAATACGACAGAAAATCAAGCTGTGCAGTCGGAGAATACGGTTTTGGTCAGCCAGCTCGCGAATATGTATCCTCCGACTGCACAGCATGATTATCTTCTTGTTTACATCTTTTTAGTTCGCTTCTTAAGCAGTCGGGGTATTTAGTTCTTTTTTTATGTTTACACTTTTTTAGGTAACATTTCTTTTTCGAATTGTTTTGATACATTTAAAAAATTAAGTGTTACATTTTTGTAATCACCGCTCGAAACACTTTATTTTGATAACCCACACGATGGGTTTGGAAGAAAAAAAAATATTGGGCCCCCACAATATGGCACCCAAAATCCGCTATTTTACAATTTTAATGTAGACAGTGACACTCGCAAGGTTAAGACGAATCGATTTACGTATGAATCATCAAAATCGGCCACAATTTTAATGTAGACAGTGACACTCGCAAGGTTAAGACGAATCGATTGACGTATGAATCATTAAAATCGGACAACGTGTTTGGTCTCAAAAACACTACAATAGAAACATACATAGACTGATAAACACATTAAAAAAAACACAGAATCAGTCGATGTTGGGAAGTCTAGGGAAGGCATTTCTCCAGAAGTGGAGGTCTTTGCCCTGAAATCATATAGACTCAAAGACCTATGATTTCCACGAGTGATGCAAGGATGTCCAATTATTTTCAGCCACTAACTATGGCTTTCCTTTGCCTTACATAATAATAATATCTAAAAGATCAATAACCACTTCTTTTTCAATAAACAACCACCAACACTATGCCCTCACTACAATGCATTACAATAAGGTGTCAAGTCTGCTGTAGGAATGCCCTAGAGACATCTGGAACATGCAATCTATCCCGTGGCAAGCTATGCATTGGTTTGACCTTATTACTTTGAGGATGGAATAAATCTTATGCGAGTAGGTTTGAAATTTAGATTTTTCTCTAGAAATGCAAAAGTGCAGTTCTCATCACTGGCGTGCGTGTATGACTAGATGTATGAATGTGAGTCAAGCACAAGAAATATGTAAGGATCGTAGCAGGTGGCGTTCTGTAGTTTCTGCCTAACCCCATGGGGAACAGGCGTGTGTCAATGTATATATGTGCAAAGGCTTGACTTTTTACAATGTTATTATATTCTTAACATGCCTTGATCGTATGTGTCTGGCACAAATAAGTAAGTGATTTTTCAAGCACTTCCTGGCATCCGAATGAGCTCAAACTTGCATGCATATTTATGAAACTTTAGAAACAATGTGATATGCTACAATTGAGTACGTCTAAGACAACATCGACGGCATCAAACACCTTAAATTTAAGTCAACTTCATCATCATTCATCGTCATCATTTCAGCCTAAAGACGTCCACTGCTGGGCATAGGCTTCCCCCAGGTGTCGCCACATTGACCGATCCCGTGCGTCTCGCATCCAGTGCCTTTTCCGCAACCTTAACCAGGTCATCGGTCCACCTAGTTGGAGGCCTTCCAACGCATCGTCTTCCAGTTTGCGGTCGCCAATCCAGAAATTTTCGTCCCCATCGGCCATACGTTCTGCGAGCAATGTGCCCTGCCCACTGCCATGTAAGCTTATGTCAACTTGCGTTAACTCTTTCAGGATCCCCCCACCTGGGGATAGAACGTTGTATGCTATATTACTTTTATTTAAATTTTGCTTTTTGTGTTTTCGTCAACAAAACAACCAAATTTAAATTCACTGAATAAAATTAAAGACAGAACTATAGCTAACTTCAACAAAACTGTAGCTTAGACAAGCATTTCAAGAAAAACTTTTAACCCAGCTTGTAAATGTCTCCGTACCAAAGTAATTTTATTTTGACGTCACAAAAAGTCTTCCCCGGAATATCCCTGACCTATTTTCAAAGCACAGGATCAAATAACAGATAAATACAGAAGGTTATCTACATACAACGTGCGAAAACGCACGCACACATGGACACGCTTCACGTTCTGTGAGTGCAAGCGCACTCGCGACTATCATTTGCCCGAGATCGTCGTACGTACGCGTCTAACGCGGTGTCCTGCGTGAGCGACGAACTCGACGCGACGCGACGCTGCGAACGCGACGAACGCGATCAACTCAACGGCATACCCTACATGCGGCCTATATGACAGTCTGCGGCGAGACGCGACGTAACGCGCACTTGTTTTGAGGGCGACCAGATGCGACAATACAAATGATGGAACTCGCCAAATGTGTTTCTTTGTAAAAATATTATATTTGTTTTCTTTCTGTGCTTTTTACGATATATTTAAGTCTGTCTTTAAATATGAACTTTCAAGCAAAATTGTACTGTACTTCTCCATGATTAGAGAAGTAATGACCAAAATCACTTAGGACATTTGTCGCGTATAGCATCGCGTCGCATTACGTCGCGCCGTGTTGCGTCGCGTCGCGTCGCGTTCGTCGCTCACGCAGGACACCGCGTAAGTGTGCGTGCGCGGGCGCCTAATTCACTCGTTTTATGGACATGGCAGTGGGCAAGGCACATTGGTCGCAGAAATCTATTCTGGATTGATGGTCGATGAGGCCCGACGGTTCTGGAGTGGTGATTGCGTACTGGAAGACGCAGCTTTGGAATAATAATAATAATAATAATCTTTATTCAGATAATAAAATGGTAAAAACACTGTATGAATCTTAGATAACTAATGTAGGAATGCCTCCCTCTAGGTGGACCGATGACCTGGCTTAGGCTGTGGAAATCTGTTGGTTGTGAGATGCACAGGACCGATTGATGTCGTGACACTTGGGAGTGGCTATTGTTTAATAGTGGACGTCTTTCAACTGAAATAATGGAGATAGCCTTCTGTTTCTACTGTTCTGTGGCACAATGGAGTTCGACTAACACCTAATATTCGTTCCACTGCTGGAACACCGACAATTCGTGAGCCTCAACGATTTCCGATGATTTTGCAGTTTTGTTCCCACGGATTTTTGTGAAGGGAATTTTATTTTTGGTTCGGTGGAGATTGGCTGGTCATTGGAAGAGAATGAATCATTATTATATAACATTTTTGATACCAAAAAATAGGCATAATATTTTAGTTAATAGTAGCAATATAAGTTATATAAGACAATATAAGAGTAGTTTTATAAGTTTGACGTGTGTACCCGTGTGTTTGTGTATCTGTCTTGGGCATCATAGCTTCTAAACGGATGAACCGATTTACATTTAGTTTTGAATCGAGCGGTTTTCGCAAGATATCGTGTCATAATTTCATGTTCAATAGATTGTCGATCGAAGCGTGTCCACTACTAGATAAATTATGTGGCGTGAAATAAAAAAATGTATCGGGGGTTTTTAAATCAAATAATAAAACGCCTTTAACTTTAGAACGGCTGAACCAATTTTCATCAAACATATCTAAGAACACTCGATAAAGCCACTTTTCAAATAAGAAACTAAATCAAAATCGGTTCACCCGTTTAGGAGCTACGATGCCACAGACTGTACACACGTCATACTTATAACAACCCTCTTTTTCCGTCGGGGTTTAAAAATACAGTCAACTAAAAAATATGACGCACTCAAACTGCTCACGGATAAAAATAAAGGTAAGCTACATTCCTAAATGCAATTCAATTTCTATTTTACAGAAACAAAATATTTTTAAAGAGGAAAATGTAGGTAACTATTAATCTAGATTCATATCTAGACAGAAATCCGTTGTTACAGCGAGGCATGTAAGCTACTTTATCCGAAGCGCGGGAAAAATCCTTTCATTGCGACATTTTCTTTTGAGACAGAAACACAATTTTGTCTTCTTTGATTTATAGATATATTTATGATAGATGAATGAAATGGAGCGAAATAATGTCAAAAAGGAAATATTAGAAACTTAAAATAAAACAAATGAAACTGTCCAGTCAAGTTCTTTTTTTTTTACCCGACTGCCAAAGGAGGGTATTGTGTTTATCAGTCTATGTATGTATGTAAGGATGTATGTATGTTTGTTCCTATATGGCGTTCCAGAGACCAAACGCGTTGGATGATTTTGATGATTCATACGCTTAGAGCATAAGTTCATACGTCAATCGATTCGTCTTAACCCTGCGAGTGTCATAGGCTATATTAAAATTGGACAATAGAAAAATGGCGGATTTTGGTTAGCCAGCCCGCGAATTTGTATCCTCCGCCTGCACAGCATGATTTTTTCCTTGTTTATGACTTTTTAGTCGCTTTTGAAGCAGTCGGGTTTTTGATTTTTTGAATTATGTTTTTTTATGAGTACCTACCAATGATGTTCTAGTAAACAGATGTGTTATGAGCGCATGCATTGTGAAGACTCGAATACGTCACAATTGTGACTTATAGTCTTTAGTTTATGTCACGCATGGTCAAAGCGATACGCTTTGTTGAAACAAAAACAAAATTAAAAATATGCCATCGATTTAGAAAGTGTACCAATTATGATACCAAAGTACATAAAACAGATGGGATCTCATTCCATATGTAAGTACGCAATACACCTCAATTTACCTTTTTTTTTTCCTAATATTCTGATATTTGGAGGTTAGAAAATCAAAAAAAAACATTGGTGGTCAGAATAATGTTTGTTTACATTCACACGCAAGTGACAAACACTATTGGTCTCTTTTTTTCTTGTTGGTCTTATCAAGCCATCCCTTTCGACTTGTAGTGAAATGTCAGATGAATGAAAAGTGTGTATGTGTGCTGCCGCTGCTGAACGAAACACTTTTTTCGATTGTTTTGTGAGTGTATAACGTACCTGTTTATTATTATTAGAATATCATTGGTATAATACCTACCTATTTCAATCGCTGTGGTCAGGACCAGTGAAGGTATTATGTAAGACCTAACGCGGATCAGTCACCTAATTTTTTATTTCGGTATCATTGTGGACCATTTTGCGTGGGCCATAGCGGCCGTTTGGTAGTTATTCCAACCAGCCCACCTCCCTCCAGAAGTTATTTAAGGCTCCTGGTCTTCTTAGAACACCTGTGTAGGATCTGGGTGACCCGAAGGTTTGTGTTCTTGTCTGGGTGACACCTATGCTTTCAAAGAGCACGTGCGCGACGGTTTCCTCAGCCTCCATGCATGCCCTGCACAGATACTGTCCGTTATGCCTATTGTGTGGAAGTGTTTGTTAAGTGAGCAGTTGTTCGGTTTAATTTTGCGTGATTTGAATTAAAAGTTTTTCATTGGTAATTTTGATTTCCTTATCAGTGTGGGCCATTGCATAAGCGCCATATATATAATGTAATAATAAATTGCAGATTATTTTAAGTTACGATGTTTAAAAAGTTATCTCAAAGACATAAAGCTGTATATCCATTGTCACTTTTACTTTTTTCAGTGGTCAAAAGCTTAACCCCACGGAAATGACACCATATAAAATGAAACTGTCAATTTCTGCCCTATTACCTTAAAAAAATATCACCTATACACACAAACCGGTATTTGTTCGGCCGTATAGAACGGAGTTCCGGCATCCGATATCCCGGAATGCATTCCGGATAACTCGGTTATTATACGAATATTCGCATACCATAACGGATGGCCATGAAATTCGATTGGACCCGAATTATCACGAAGATGACCGAAGTGAATTGAGGTTTAGTGATTTTAGAAATGGCGGATGACATTACGTTTGAATTTGTGATTATGTTACGTTTTGGCTTATCTGGCTATTGAGGTGCGAAAGTTTGGTGTGTTTCAACGCCATTTTAAAATATCGAAAGTAGAGCGTGCTTTTTATGCTTCAATAATGCGTTATGATTGTGAAAGTCTGTGTGGAAATAAAACGACATAAAACTAGATAGCAGTATTATTAAGCGCTTGAGGGCTAAAAGGGCAATATGGTAATTAAATCAATAAATGTTTTTCTATTGTGTCTGCAATCAGAAAGCTTACAATCACCCAAAGGGTAATGGAGAGGGCTATGCTCGAATTTTCCTTGCGTGATCGAATCAGAAATGTAGATATGCGCAAGAGAACCAAGGTTACCAGCATAGCCCGAAGAATTGCCAAACTTAAGAAGCAGTGGGCAGGGCACATTGCTCGCAGAACGGATGGCCGATGGGGCAGAAAGGTTCTGGAGTGGCGACCGCGAACCGGAAGACGTTGCGTTGGCCATCCACCAGGTGGACCGATTACCTGGTGAAGGTTGCGGGGATTTGCTGGATGCGAGACACACGGGACCGATCAATGTGGCGACGCTAGGGAGAGGCCTATATCCAGCAGTGGACGTCTTTTGGCTGATATTATGATGATATTGTGTCTGCTAATTAGCGGTCAAGGAGTTAGAGCTGATGTTGACCACTCTCACCAGTAGATACTTATATACTGTATTGGCTGGTAAGAACTGTGTATATTTAAAATTTTATCAAATTGATTTTGATTTGAAGAATTTTGAAGCCTAAATAGTTTTTTTTTACTTTCTAAGTTTATCTTAGACATCACAGGCAACGGTGCAGGAAAACATCGTGAGGAAACCTGGACTTATATAGTTAATGTAAGTCTGAAATAGCCAAGTCAGAGGACTGTGGGGTTCCCAGAGGCGGCGTAATTAACTCTGACACCAGAGGTGGCTAGATACATCCCCGCACGAAAAAGTAGAAGAAGAATATTATTTATTTAGGACTTCCAATGAAAGATGTACACAGAAACATAATGAATCATCAATATGAAGTAATGACAAGTGCACTCCCTCAATTATAGGAGGCCACAGCATGCATTTTAGATTATCGACTAAATAGAAACTAAAATATAAACTATTATTACAAGGTAATAAAAACAAGAAAAAATTCAAAATTTAAAAAACCCCCGACACATTTATCTTGCGAAAACACCCCGATTCAAACAGTAAAATGCCTATAACTTTTGAATGGCTGACCCGATTTTATTTAAACATAGCTAAGAATACTCTCGACAAAATCACCTTTCAAACAAAAAAAAACTAAATTAAAATCGGTTCATCCATTTAGGCGCTATGATGCCACAGACAGACACACAGATACACAGCAACACACGTGAAACTTATAACACCCCACTTTTTGCGGCGGGGGTTAAAAAAAAAAGAATAAAAAATCAAAATATGACATACCCCTCAAAGTGTCAATTTCCAGATACAATAGAAATTACCATTGTTTTAATCCGATTCGGAAATATGGACAGTTGAGCTGATATTTATAAAAAAATACTCTCCTTATACATAAACCTTAGGATTTACCAACATTATGGTAAACCAGGCAGCAAAAAATCTACATGAGTAACAAAATGCAAAATGTATACTTTTCACAAACACTATTAAGATAAACAATTTTAAAATAAAAACATAATGGTAAACTGAATTGAGAAATAGTACATTACTGCCGGTCTATAATGACTACTTTGCTGGTCGCGCTGATTATGGCCGACAGCGCAGCGTAGCGCAGCTCCAGGCCGACACAGCGCGGTCAGCGTGCAGCAATTGATGGACGAGCTAAGATAAAGGCCGAGACCATAGGTCGAGGCCTTTACAGCGAGGACAGCAAGGGCTGCAATGATGGCCAAGTTGAAAGGCCTAGAGCGTAGCTAGGCTAGCTCGAGGCAATCATAGCGTGACCAGCGAAGCAGTCATTGTGGGCCAAGGTTTGTATAGCGCTTTACTCAAAAATGCAAGTACCTAATCTAAATAAAACCAGCAAGTAATTTAAATAAAAAATATATTAAATAACTAGAATTTTAATTAAAATGAAAATTATGAAAAGTACAGTTACTAAAATTCAACACCGACTTTCCCGGTTTGATATTAGTAATAGTTTGCGATAATTCTAATGCGGTGTTTGACTGCTGTATTATTGAAAAGAAAAACATTTTCGGATAAAGATTTAGATTTCCTACTGATTTTCCACTGCACAAATTTTTCATACGCAAATTTATATTTTTCCTTTGAGTTTCGCGGTATCAAATTTTCAACCACTAATTTAGCTTCATCTTTAATGTCAGGTGGTGTTAAACACATTGAATCGGAAGAATTTTCGCTTTGAGAGCTTATTTTAACAAAAAAGTCACTAAATAAAAACAAAATTTTCGCTGAACCGCGTTTTGTTACTTCTTTGTTTTTTTTTTTGAACAATGGTAGTTGGAACTATACAGCCTAATATGGAATAAAATCTTTTTGTGCCTATCTCTATAGATACAAACAGCTGTGTTTTAAATAAAATCTTTATGCATTTGATTTTTTAAAACGTTGAAACGTCAAAATAGCGGCCGGCAAAACATTGCCAGCCTGTTAGAGCGGCCAGCAAAGCTTTGCCGGCCGCTCCTTGAAACAGAACGGCAAGGTCGATTTTGCTCAAACAAGGTTGTCAAAATAATGACCACATTACATGCATTTTTTAGTAAAATAATATAAAACAAACTATAAAAAAAATATAAAATTAAATTAAGACCTAAAACATAAAACAATAGAATAACTTAAAAATAAAAATTCACAGAACCTCAACTAATGACTTTTTAAATTTAAGCAATGGCTCACAAATGTCAATGTCACAAGTTTTCGACAAAGTATTATATTGCTTAAAGAGTCTGTGTACAGCGAGCATAGTGACCAGAATTGGTTCTGGTTTTTGCTATTAATGCAGGGAAACATTGTTATACAGGTCGATTTTTCTTAATTTGAAGTTTAATTAAGCGTACCGTGCTGTATTTAATTTTCACAACATCCACAATCGAAGTTCATTCGACCAAAATCAACTAGAAATCCTACGAAACTCAAGTTCTCACATACAATTTCAAACTACCGTCTAATTCTACCAAACTACTACCTACAGCTGCTATTCAAACTGTCCGATACCAATAAACCGTGCAAAACTCAGTCGGTATTGCCAGCTCTAAGTCTAAGTTATCTACTATTCATAGATTGAATCTGAGATAGAATATTTAGAGCTGGCAAACTCGCTGTGGTTATGAATTATTTGCTGGTAAGGTAGCGGGTACCCGCTCGCTGGATGCGGGACACACGGGACCGGTCAATGTAGCGACGCTTGGGCGAGGCCTATGTCCAGCTGTGGACGTTTTTCGACTGATATGATGATGATGAAAGTATTATGTGGTCTAGCTGGAATATAATCATATACCTAGGTACATAAATTCTACGTTACTATGAAGTGACACAAAGTGAAAGTTTATTGACTATAGTACCGCCCGCTTTCGTCTCTAAAAAGAGCCTTTTCAGAGACATAACGCCGTGGCCGAAAGCGCAGCGGATCGGGGCCACGGCGGTGCCCCCAACAAGTCGAGCAAACAAAGGCACAGCCGTACCATCCTTTTTTCGAAACCATTCAGGACATTTTCGACTTCCCTGTAACATCACTGTGGATAAATCTAGAAGCCAGTGACTAAGAGAACATAATATGACAAGGTATAATCCCGAATTACAATCAATTTGAACTTGTAGTTTTGCAAGTCAAAATTCCATAATTTCGTCACAGACTCGATTCACCGATCATCAAAATTCTAAGGTACTTCTAGTAAACTCACAAGCTTCATATTTCGAACACAGTTAGTGTTTAGCCTATAAAGCAAGGAAATACTATAAAAATCCGAATTTTTTCTAGATATACTAACTGCATAAGATAACTTTGTAATCTTTTATAGAAGGAGGGAATAAAAATTTACCTTTACAGTTCATACAATTTTTTGTCACGTACACTGCTTATCTAGGTAGGTAGGTAAATAGTGGATACAGGTTAATCATAGACGATATCTCCTTTAATATACCTAATACCTATAAAACACTTATGAGTCGGCGCAGTATGACGAAGGCAAGTGATGAGATTGTGATGAAATTTAGTAAGGATAGGTTAGTATTTAAGTTTTTAAGCTGACATGGTCACAATCATTATAATTAATATTTGTTTCGGGATATTTACCATGTATATTTTTTTTTCCGTGTATATCCCGAATTAGTATTTGAATTTCATACGCAAACTGTTATTGTATGTACATTAACGGTACAGATGGCCTAGGTACCTAGTGTGAGTACCTACCTAATGGAACATGGACCGTAGCTGATGCACCGGAAATAGTACCCGAAAAGAAATAAAGGGGGACTACGTACAAAAAGAAATGAATTTCCATCAAAAACAAAACATGTAAAAAGCACAAGTCTCACGGCGCAGTTCTATCGCAAAAAGTAGTGAGATCGAATGTAAAACCAGATTCAGTAGGTACCTTATTAATTAGGTTACAAACAAACAACAATAATGTGGACCCTTTATGTAAAAGTCCACAAAAACTCACGCTTTTTCCTATGACGCTAAGTTATCTAAATTTCCATAGAAGGATCAGTCTACACCGACTGTTATATAATTCTATCAAAGCCAAAAATACCAGCTATTCATATTCCAGCCCACTCTATACAAAACACAACCAGCTTCGAGTGTCGGTTGCCAATAAAAGCAGGTATCTCTACGGTTGATTTTCGCCTCGTGCCTCAAACTTCGGTATATTGCAGTCCACGGAATAGCAATAGACTGGTGCTACTGTTGAAACTCATTTTCGAAACAGCAGAATTACTTTTTAAAACTATCGGCATAGTGTATATCGTGTTACTCAGACTGTAGAGGGCAGATGTGCTTTGTGCAGTCCCTCTATGTAATAGTAGTTTATGCAACGGTAATTAGGGGTTATTAAAACACGAGTGATAATAGTATTACACGAGTATTTTAATACCTATTTATGTGCTGTTACATACACTATTTTATCTTCACTCATACAGTTAAAATAAAACAAAAGTGGAAATGGCTGGATGCATAACTGCGCAGCGCACGCATCCATAGATAATGACACTATTTTTCTACATTAATTCAATGACCCCATACGCACCAATAAATTAAAAAGTAAAAGTGTGCTATGAATATTTTTTATGATGCAGTTGTTTGAAATCGAAGGAAAATATTGCATTGTAATGGTTTTTTTTTTTAATTTTACCTATCCACGAAAAAAAAGCACGAGTTTTTACAATATTTTTCGAATTCATATTAAGAACATTACGTTGTAGGTGTAGATAATATACTGTTATGCAGCTGCAACCAGTTAGATTGAAAGCCGACCAGGACATATATATTTGGGAAAAAGCTAGGTAGATGATTGACTTTTAGAAATATATTTTTGACCAGATGAGCGCTCTATAAAAAATTAAAACCTTTTGGCACGCTTACATTCTTGTTTGAGTCACATTCTAAAAGCGACAGTCATTGATGAGTGTTCATTGTGTTTTTTTTTCTGTGTCATGTCAATATTGTTTTCACCATATAAGGACTCACGGACAAGAAAATTAAAAATTGTAACGCTTTGTTAAAAACTAAGTACCTGGACGACTGAGATCTGCTCGGGTGGCAATAGAGAAAATGACGTATTCTAAAAATTAAACCTAGCTAGATAGATTTATCGCCCCGAAAACCCCTGCATACTAAATTTCCTGAAAATCGTTGGAGCCGTTTCCGAGAGTTTAAGAAAAGTCTCTACTCGCTATTAATTGAAAAATGCTATTATACTGTAGAAGATTTTATAAATGATAATTTTTAATATTTCGTGTGCAACAAACATTTGCGGTGATTCTTAAATATATTTAAGAAATCTGTTTCTCTTTTTTGGTTAGATTAAATAATAGATTTTATTAAGATATTTAAATACATTTAAAATAGTTTTTTTTTTTACTTTTCTTGTACTCAAGTATTTAATTTTGTTATATTCTGTTAGAATTTTTATTTTCAATTATATTTGTACGCCTTCACGGCAAAACATAGCGGACATGATAATAAACCTAAGATCTTTATGTAAATACCTATGTTTCACAAATAAATATTCTGATTCTGATTCTGAGATTCAGATGATATATGTACAAGAATTGCTCGTTTCAAGAAATTAGATAGATAATATTGAATTTAAGTCCCCATCAAAGTATTGTATTCACCACATTTTACCCGCTGCCTACCTCAATACTTTCAAACATTTTGAATAGCAGTATTATTATCATTCGAAATTCAAAACCGACATGAATAAAACCATTCAAAATTCGAAGCCCATTCAAAAATACCTAAGCCCGACTTAAAACTCCATGGTAAAGGCTGCCAGTATTTCGAACGTTTTCGGAATTCAAACCGTCGGATTGTTTGTTCGTTGAGTTTGTATTTCGAACTGAAGGTATCGATGCATCGATGACATTCCTAGCTTGCGTTGCGTTGTGTTACGTTAGGTTCGTACGGATGAGTGAATTACAGCCGGACAGAATTGGATGGTCAAATGACTTCCGGCAAAGAATAATTTTACAAGGCTGCTTGGTAGGCACTATTAAGGAATAGACATGCTATGCGACCTTAAATAAATTTGGGTAAGGACAGAAGGTAAAAAATAACTATTATGATGAACGGGTGTTACGATATATTGTATATGAAGATCACAAAAACAAATGCATTAGGAATAATTGGGATGTAATATCGGTACGTTTTAAGGGACATTTCTGAATGTGAGATACCTTCTCAATTGATGAAGGACTTTGTAGATAAATACTCAGATCAGATAACTTTGTAAAAGGCTTTGTTCAATAGATAGTGATGGTAGTGAAAATGTAGTTATAAAATTTTCTTTCTTTTTTCTTCTTTTAATTATTAGAGGTAACATCACGCTTGAATTGTAAATTTTTAACCGACTCCCCAAAAAGAAGGGGGTTCTCAATTCAGATATTTATATATGTTTTTTATGGTAAAGATCTGATGAAAAACTTCGCAGGTAAACAACATAACTCTTCAATAAATGACGGCTCATCTCTCGGGATTGCTGCAATCGCATGTCTGTTTATTGTTTAAACCATTTCATAACATACCATAACACCAGTATGCTCTAAGCGGGTACACAGATGTGTACAGTTCACCCTGGTACACTCTCATTCCACCGGTTATGTTCAAGTTACATGTTATTCGGGTAATCTATTCTGACATCACTGTGGGCATTATAGCGCCACCCCCGGAGAATAAAATGGTAATAGCAAAATCACTACTTTTCAGGAAAAATAAAAAACTGATTTTCGACTATATCTTGCCAACTAATTTGTGTAGAGAAACGAGAAATAGGACAATGGTAGCTAATTTTTTATGCTTTATAATGCTTTTAAAGAAGTTTTACTAAGGTTATTTGAACTAAAGATATTTCGAATTTAAAAAGATACTAAAATTCTTGTACTGTTTTAGTTTATTAATATACACTTACAATTTTAATCGCGGCAATTACCAGAACCTATGAATATTGCAATATTACATTACAATAATATTCATTGAAAAATGGATGCCAGATTAATGGAAAACAAGATCATTTGCAATTTTATTCTAGTTAATTTTCAATTTGCATAATTAGGTAACAGAAACTTAAACTTTTATTCTAGGGTTTAAAATGAAACAACGTTATTCTAATAAACTATTATTTTAATTAATAAGTATAGAAAAAAACCATAAGAAAAAAATCAGTCTTCGTGAACTTCATCGGAATCCTCATGATTAAGTTCTTCAGAGCAATTAGCAAATGTGAGGGAGTTATAAAAGGCATGGTAGTAGCTAGGGATTGCTTCTGCCCTACAGAGACTCATAAGGTCGCCGTGTAAAGCCTTACTTATTGAAAGGGGTTTGTTGTAAGCTGGTTTCAATAATTGTATCTCTGTAAGAGAGGTTGAAGCATTATGTTTACCCCGCTTGTTTCTTGGCGCAATTCTTGGAAGCGGTTCGACATTCAACCGAGAATAATCTGCATCATAATCATACTTGAAACGTAGAACTGTAGGCTGTGAATGCAAGACACTTACTTCCATTATTTTAGACCATGCTACTTTATGTCCCTCTTCATCTTTGGCCCAGTTCTTATTCTTGATTAATTCTTTTATGTCTTTAAACTCATTTTGTGTCATTTCCTTCACAGTGTACTTCTCACCATTAACTTTTGCATTCAAAATAATTGCGTAAATCTGTTCAGGTGTATAAACAACTTGATGTTTTAGCTCTCGTTCTATATTAGAGTGCATTGAGTCACCTTCGCTTTGACCATGCCCCGTTTCGAAAAATCGGTGTGTGATATTGATTTTCAGTTTCTGAGCGGCAAAAATATAGAATGCAAAAATAAATCTATTTTTATTTTGACCTCCGCAACCGTCAGAGTAAAATGAGATGTTTTTGATACCTCTTCCTGCTTCACCCATGAGAAATTGCCATAAACAGCTACCAATTTCTATTGCTCCTCTTTTTGCGATTGCGTAGTGCCAAACATAGCAGTAACCTTTCAGTCGAGTACTGTCAAATATTGTGAAGTTATACACAGGGTATTTCCTCTTATAGTGAAATATTCCCACTTGAGATTGAGGAATATTCAACACCTTCTCTAAATCAAAGATTGCAACAGTTGTATCTGAAAGGTCAGCTGATTGTTTTTCTTCGTTTTTTATTTGACGCACGCGTTCTTTATTCTTCTGGTGCTGGTTAAATTTCTCTCGCAGAGTTTCTTCTGTACGAGGATCAGCTTGTCGGTAAAGTGCACATTGACCACATTGGTCTTTTTTGGGGCGATGAAAGGAGTAATTAAATCTGGTGTTAAAAATAGTTTCGTACTGTCTTTTAGATGCCATGCGGCAAGAATAGTGCCCTTCAGTATACCAAGCCTCGTACAACCGGTACATTTTAGATATATTAAGTAATTCGGACAGATATTGTCTGGCCGATTTCTTCCGAGTATAATGACTCTCCACAGTAGGAAATAATTGAATGTGCTCTTTAATATTGTCTTCGGTTTCAAGTGACATTTTGCGAGGTCTATTATACCTATTAGGTACCTTACTATAGAACTTGTCCATTATGTACTCGTACCACAGAAAAATAAAAAAAACTTTTTATGTATGTATGTATTCTCCGAAGGGTTAAGCCTCGTGTATAACCTATGAAGCCCTATATACACTATATACCGACCTCTGTATAATATACCTCTGGATACCTATATTTGCCAAGTTATTCCCTTTCGCCTTATCCCAGTCAAGTCAATACGAAACCACTACAAAAAATCTAGAAGATAAGTTGCAACAATTTTAAAGTTATACAGTAAAGCGTGGGCAATAAGACGAAAATATATTATTAAGAATAGCCTTTGTTAAAAACTAGCCCAATCTGTTTTAGTTAACAGTTCGGGTGATGGTAACCAGAAGTTACGGCTCAAACTTGGAGAGTTTAGCCCTACAGTGGTCTGAGATAAATGGGGTGGATGCCATCGAAATACCAGAAAGTATACGTAGTTGGAACTTCTAAAAGAGGACTGTGGAAAATTCATAAGACGATAACTAACGTCAACAACCTTGAGGGAACAAACCGCGCACTCGTTTCACACCCGCGCGACCTAAAATTTAGTAGTTTTTTGTACTTTTCTTATTAAGCTATGACTTTGAAAAAGCTTCAGATCAAAATGTAAATAATTAAATTGTCTTTGAGATAGTGTCAATTTCATTAAAATACGCCCAGCGGTTTTGGTGCGATTGTCGTGGTTTTGTCCGTTTTAGACATAACTTTACAAATTAATTACACCATGTTATACGAATAGAACTCAAAATTTTCTTAGATCAAATTATTAAGAAAATGGTCTAATGTAACATATATTTTTTACAAAAAAATATGACTAGCCGTTTAGACGTGATTCATTCATTTTAAAATCAGCTACTCACGGGTATCTGCGCCTTAATGCTAGATTTTCAAGATGTTTACAAAATTGGTTGGCAGTCTGCCAGTAAATAATCAGGGGGCACAGCAGTGCCTCCAACAAGTCGAGCCAACAATGGTACAGCCGTACCATCCTTTTCTCGAAGCCATTCAGGACATTTTCGATCCCCTATAACTTCGTTGTGGATAAAGCTAGAAACCAGACATTAGAAGAACACAATAATTTTGACCCCTTATGTAAAATTAAAACCAAGTCGATAAATGTGTTTGTTTGTAACCTAACTAATAAGATACCTACTGAATAAATTATCCGACTTGGTTTTATATCCGATCTCATTACTTGTTGCGGTAGAAAAACTGCGCCGCGTGACCTCACCTGATGCGTGACCTCATTAATATAGATCTTTATAATTAAGTTATTAGTCATCATAATAAGATTATATACTCATTTACTTATTTATAAGTATATTATGTTATGTATGATCTTATAAATGGACCTTTTTGGCGCAGCTGTGAGGTAGTATAGTTATTTTAAAATATTGTCACTTTTTTATTTTATTTTGTTTGCGTATGTCATATAATTGTAATTATTATATATTATTATGTATCTATTTTCATCTTCTAAATAATTAGTAAAGGTATATGTGTTATTTAAAGATAATTAGTTAAGTTATATAGTTGTTAGTATATTTTAAGTTTCCTTATTTCCTTCTACACACTGTGTCTTCGTATATCATCCAACTATCCTGTCTCAGGTCTGCTGGTAGAAATTTCTATTGAAATAAGCAGTACCATTGTGCTCTTTTATCTGTTTTATTTCTTTTCTCTGTTAAGTGTTATGTGTGTAAATAAATAAATCATCAAGACAAGTATTTTCTTCTGTAGTTCTATTTATACGTACTTCGATAAAATATCGGTTGCTACTCATTAAAATTCGTAATAACCCCTCGCTCAGCAGATCGATGTCTCATTTAATACATTGAGCGTAAACCTTCATTAGTATCGAGCTTTATAATTAAGTTATTAGCGTTGGGACGCGTTAATTACAATATTATATCGTGCTGATAGCGGCAAATGACGTAAAATGTTACGTGTGTATGTATTTATTTTGTAAGTCTGTTGGTTGGTGATAAGCTTTTTGAGGAAGGGGTTTACTGTATTGAAAATGCAGAAAAGAACTTTATACCTTTTAAGTTGCCCAAACTAAGCATTTTCCAATGAATTTTTATGTCACGAAAGTGTGTCTTATTACCGTGTTTTTGCTCACATTTTTAGCCCATATGTACTGTGCATTTGCCGGGATCTCATCAACATCAGCCTTATAATCTTCCCACTGCTGGGGCACAGGCATCCTCTCTGTGAGAGAGGTAATGGGCCTTAATCCACCACGCGGGCACAGTGCGGGTTGGTGAATGTCAATGTCTTCGAATTTTTGGTTCTAGGACACGCCGGTTTTCTCACGATGTTTTCCTTCACTGTTTTAATAGCAGTTGTGATGAAAGAAAAGAAAGAAAACCAGTTTATTTGGCACACACATATACACACAATGTAGGTACAAATAAAAGGAAACGTAATTTAAAAAAAACAATTACATGCATAGTGTGCCCCGCGGTTGCGCCAAAAAGGTACAGTTCAGCAAAATGCCAGACAACTAAAAAAAATATAAAATAATATACACAAACTAAAGCGCCTGTCTGGGCTCGAACTCACAACCTACGACACGTAAGTCGGCACCTTTACTACTGGGCCAGCACTGCTCTTATATTAGCAATAAGCCCAAAATATAACATGACGCCATTTTCTGGAAGGTAAAGCAGGGGTGTATAATTAGGTACACAAAAATATTTCGCAATATCAGATTAAACGCCATTTATTCCATATTTTTAAGACGGTACCCTGACCAAAAAATCGGCATGCGATATGAGCATTCCTATTGGTCTAGCGGCACTGGTGGCGCATGAATTACAGTAGTGAATACGCCCAGATTTTAGAATAAAATCTTTATAAAATCGAATTTTGGTCTTTTGAAAAAAGTTTTACTACCAAAATGTTCCTTATTAAATTGCCTATCCATTAGTGTTAGTACAAAAAATAATGAATGAACACTTTACGAGGAGATGCATGCTATCAATAATTATTTCTCATTTTTGTGTTTTTTTTGGATGGAAATTAGTGAAATATATACAACATTAAAAAAAACTAAATCTACCATTTTAGAATCAATAATATGTAGAAATTTAATGTATTTTTATTAATTGATATTTCTTTTTGAATAACGAGTAGATAGCTCCTAAAAACAGCACGAAAAACGGCTTGCGCGGCGTTTTGCTCGGGGTACCGCCTTAATAGACTAGCTTACTGCCACTTCCGGGGCCTAAAATTGTCTATAGTGTTAAGTGACAGCTACTACTTTTAAGTGTTTCTAGAAATTACAGTTTCCAAACTTATTTAAAAAGAAATACAATTTTTTCTTTTTCTAAAATTAATTTATTGTTTTGTTTTGTAATAGAATGGAATCGATTTAGTAAACATAATTTAAGCTTTTTTGGATTTTCTTTTGAACCCTCACTAGTATCGAGTTCTATAATTAAGTCATTAGCGTCGGGACACGTTAATTACAATATTATCTCGTACTGACAGCGGCAAATGACGTAAAATGTAACGTTGGCATATATTTATTCTGCAAGTGCTGAATAACTTCTAAAGAACTGTAGGAGTATGTTTTATTGGATTTTTGCCGAAAATCAAATAAAATAATCAAAAAATTTCAATCTGCCGCATGTCACAACAGAATTGGGGAAAAGTAGCCACTAACTGGATTCTGAATAACAAGTACTGGAGCCGAGGTAGGCCCAGAAAGAGATGGCATGACAAATTGGACTATCTAAAGGATTAGCCAGATGCAGCAAGAGACAGGAAAGATGGAAAGACGGAAGAGAGACCTTTGCCCTGCAGTGGGACATAACATAATCATAATATAATCTAAATAATGGATTTCGAGGCCATGAAAGTTTATGGTAGGGTAAACACTCAATAGCTTATTCCCGTGACCAATATCTCAGGATCTGTGCATTTTCAGGGAAAAAATTGTCCGTCATGGACAATTTTTTCCCCTGAAAATGCATTCAATAGCTTAATCCCACGGTCTCACTCCCGTGATTATCTCAGGGTCTGTGCATTGTCTATGACATTTAACGATAGATAGTTTTGTGCTTTAGTGAAATAATATTCGTTTCGGACCAGAACTCCTAGAAATAACCCTATGTATTGTAAAGCGCGTAAAGAACTCATAAGTACCGAACGTTGGTACTGCCGTGATATACTCCAAGATAAGGTCTATTTCAAGTTTCATCCAAAACCTAGTCCTGTTGTCACTGCTTACCACATGTCCACAACCCAGGCACCATGGATAACACGATTCTAGGTGAGGTTATCTACCTAATTTATTGTAATTGAAATTATTTTATTTTGCATTATAATTCATACGTCACATCCATACTATAGCGTAACCTAAATATGTTTCCTTTACAACGATCGCACGTAAATGATAAGTAGCTTCTCGTTTTGAATTCGGAATGACTTCTCTCTCGCTCTGTTTCGAGAGATATGACTCTTTTGTTTCGGATATTTGATGAAGAACGTGAATTGGAATTTGAAATGATGACCATGGACAATAATTTGACATTTACTGGAATAAAATGATTTATTTTCAGTTATATTTTGAGGATCATCTATCATAAAGAGGTTTGCCTTGTATGTATAGTGGACGCAAGCGAATTATTTCGCGTAAAGTTCGATTCTCATTTCATGTTAAGATTTATTTGGTTTTTCTTTTAGGAATTTCCAAGTAGCAGATGGAGTTTAGATCTTATTCAGTTGGTTGATGTAGACTCGCCCCCATACTACTGTTTTTATGATTCAAATGACAAGAATCAAAGGGTACCACAGAGCTTGGCGGCCGCTGCTAGAGATGGCATTGTCAACACTTTTCATACAAACTAAGCGTGTTAATGAGTGACGCTGATAACCCACATAAACACATACAACAATTGCTGAAGTATAGTTTATTTGGAGTATCTTACTGTATTTTGTTTTTATATTGTATCAATCTTTACATACGCTACAGACTATGGTTTTCGTACGTCACGTCCTAGGCGACCACTGAAAATCAGCGCCGTACTGTGGGTCCACCAAGGCAGAGCATTATGCTGAGTGGAAGCCTTCTTGTCTCAACCACGACATGCATCTGCTTTTATTTATACCCACATTATTTTTGAAAGCCATTCTATAACTTGACTCTAACATAATGTAAGAACGACTAACACTATCGTTAAGGGTTTCATCATCACCATAATCATCATTCAGACGAAAGACGTTCACTGTTACTACTATTCTTGTTCTTGAAATTTACTAATGTTTGTATGTCATTTTGTGGCAATTCAATACCGTTTCTTTCTTTCTTCAAAACCGACATTTACGGCTCTATTCTCACTATGCCTGTGACAACTGAAACTAGTGCTTAGCGCAACTTGCATGATACGATTATTGTAAGAAAAGACGTCTCTAGGCGCTGCCGGGTGCGACCATTATGTGCTCTGTGGAATACACGAAAAATTCGTCACCAAAAAGGTATCTATGTACCAAAACTTCCCCTAAACCACTATCTAAGTATGTACAATTGTCATACTATAGTTTGGTCAAATAAATCCGTTTTCTTACTCCCGGTACCTACGGTCGTAAACCGAACCGAGCTGGTTTAGAGCCCATAAAACGGTTTATAAGAGAATTTTTGGCGTGGCATTGGGACTTTAGGATGCTAAAAAAAGTAAGATGTAGGTTGTTAAAAGATATCTCTGTGGCTTCTAGATTTTTAGTGGCTTTTGAATATTTTTAGGCATGTAGGTAGGATAAACTTCAAAGGATTTTATTAAGATTCTATTCGTCTATGTAATTAACAAGCCTATTATTATCTTACTGCAGGACAATTATTTTATTAAGATTCTACTCGTCTATGTAATTAACAAGCCTATTATTATCTTACTGCAGGATAATTATTTTATTATGATTCTACTCGTCCTTGTAACTAACTTACTTATTATTATCTTACTGCAGGATAAAGATTTTATTAAGATTCTACTCGTCCATGTAATTATTTTATTTTATTTTATTTGAAAATTAACTAGCCTAATATTATCTTACTGCAGGACAAAGATTTTATTAAGATTTTACTCGTCTATGTAACTAACTAGCCTATTATCATCTTTCTGGAGGACAAAGATTCTATTAAGATTCTATTCGTCTATGTAACTAACTAGTCTATCATTATCTTACTGCCGGGCAAAGATTTTATTAAGATTCTACTCGTCTATGTAACTAACTAGCCTATTATTATCTTACTGCAAGGCAAAGATTTCGTTAATATTCTACTCGTCTATGTAACTAACTAGCCTATTATTATCTTACTGCAGGACAAAGATTTTATTAAGTCAATTCGACACGTATGTATGTAATATTGTTGTAAGTGCATAACATTAACATATGTTACTCTGTATGGGCTTCTAACCACGTGTGCCAAATTTCATAAGCGTATGTATGTATGTCCACGCATTTCTCCGAAACTTCTTATCGAATCGTAATCATTCTTTCTTTATTGGACTAAGTATCTCTCAACTAAGCGAACAGTGCAAGTTTCATCGAAATCTGTTTCGCAGTTTTTAAGATATGGAACATACAACCGAACTCCTTCGCGACAAACAGCACGAATGTGTAAATTAAGTTATTATGGGTATTTTGTCAATCCTTTAGGTACCTTACTAAATATAGACTATGCTTACTTTTTAGTAATAGGGTACTAAAAGTAAAAAGAGAGAGACAAAAACTTTTTTACAATAAATAAACCGACTTCTAAAGCAAAACACGAAAAGTGCAAAATTTAGTTTCGGATGTCGGTGTTGAAAAACAATAAAAACAAGAGGTACCAAAGACACCGACTTCCGAAACGAAATTTATTTTTGCAATTTTAGTGTTTTGCTTTAGAAGTCAGTTTTTTTGTAAAAAAGGTTTTTTTTCTACCCACTGCAGAGTATAGTTTATACCTTCACCTGAGGTACCTAATAGATACAATCTGTGATCTCCAATCGCTTATGCAAACTTGGTGATCTAGACAAAATTTTATCCACAAAATCTTAGCTAGCTATTTCACAAGATAATTTTGTTTTCCCAAAGAATACAAATTACCTACCTATTTACCATTTATCGAGAATCGGGAACCGAATAAAATCCATTAAAGCCTTCATTTTATTTATGTATTTGATGTTTTTCGGAAGAAAACAGATCTCAATTTCTCCCTTCCGTATGTATAAGATATGTCGTTTCCTCGTCGATATGAGATACTTAAATTAGGAGTATCTTGTTATTGTATGGCAGGAAAAATGTGATGTGTTTAGAAATATTTGACTTTTGGGTGTTACACCTGTTTTCAGTGAAGGAGTAATTTTGCATGAAACCTTATGTAATTTAGGAAAATGGCACTAATCTATCTAAGTTTTTTTTACTAACATAATGTCAAGCCTCAATTTCTAGAAGAGATCAGCAGAGGTGCAATACATTTTGCTGTTTCATTTAATGTTTTAGGTACATTTTAAAACCGGGCAAGTGCGTGTCGGGCCACGCGCTGTAATAGAGTTCCGTAGTTACACAATAATGCAGACTAAGAAAAGGGTTTTTTGTTGTTTCATGAACATTCAAACGGTTTCGGCGGCTCACACATACGTTATATATGTTGGTCGACTATTACTCATAAACCTGTAAAGCCTACTTACCTGTGATAGTTTTCCTTTTAATTTAACTATATTAATATTATTATATACTACTGCCGTGAATTTTTCCACATATTCATAAGTAACCTAGCTGGCAGGGGGCGGGGACATTTGACTCTATCAAAAATAACCAATTTAAAGCTTAATTTTACGCAAACGGATACCTGAACAATCACAGGCCCATGTTTTTGAATGGCCTATCCAACGATACCCCACAACATGGGATAGACGAGAAAAAAAGACATCCCCACTTTACGTGAATAGGTATTACAGTAAAAAAATAAAGAAAATCATGATCTTATTTATCACTATGTCGGCGTAATTAATATTATATCCATGCCAAATTATTACTTTCTAGTACTAAGAGTTTCTGAGCTACGGATGGACGGACAGACGGACATGGCGAAACTTTAACGGTTCCTTGTTGACTACGGAATCCAAAAAAGGTTAAGCAGGTTTATTGACCTGAAATATGCTTGGAACCATAACCTACTAAATGAGTAGTATTAAGGATTTTGAAATTTAGAATGGATGAGTATTTACTAAAGTCAAAACCTCCCTTTTCCCCAACTATGTAAGGAGCGGCTTCCGGTCTAACCTTGTTACCGGGAGCATCTCAAATATTTTATTTATTAATCCTAAAAATAAAATATTACCGACCTTTTTGAGGTAAAACAATAGGGAAATTCTTTGGCAAATAACTCCCCATTATTGCAGCAGGAATAGCCATAAAGGATAGGGTATCGGAACCCCATAGGGTTGATATAATGATATGTGTTATGAAGGTACATGTCAAAGGTGACTGGGTACTCACTTCATTTGTAACTTTAAACCTGCATTGGGTGAAGGACCCATGGGAAAATACTTAATTATTATTATACAAAACCTTTGAAAAAGAGTCCATGAAAAATAAGTACTGTTAAGACCTGTTTGTGATTAATTTATTTCGGAAATCAATCATCTGCCTAGCCTTTTCCCAACTATGTTGGGGTCAGCTACTAGTCTAACCGGATTCAGCTGAGTACCAGTGTTTTACATGGAGCGACTGCCTACTGACTTCTACAACCCAGTAACTGGGTTATACGGTACACCTTGGCTAGATTGGTGTCAGATCTCAAGCTTCTGACTACTCGTAACGACTGTCAAAGATCTTCAAATGACAGCCGGGACCAACGGCTTAACGTGCTTTCCGAGGCAATTTATTTCAGAAATAAGGAATGTAATTAACATATGTTTTATAAAACATCACGCCAATATTCTCTAAGAGAGAGGTACCAGTAGCTATGTTGAAGTCGTATTTAACGGACCCTCCCTCTGCCACCTCTCTATTAGAAGGAGTGGGTCGTAATTCACCAAGCGGGCCCAGTACAGGTGGATGTCGTATTTCTTCGATTTTTTGGTTTTGGGACAAGCTGGTTACATTCATCGTTTTGAAAGCATTGACCACGAAATTTTGCCTGCTCTAAAGAAGTTTTTATAAGAAGTCCGACGAAAAGTACAAATCGGACTCCGGGCTACTTCCGACATGGTTACACATAAGATAATCTTATTTAAAGAAGTTATAAAAAAACTTTTTTCACAAAAAAATGCTACCGACTTCCAATAAGAAAACTACAAAGTGAAAAGTAACTTTATTTTTGGAAGTGGGTGTCTTTGGTAGGTACCAATTTTTTGCGTTATGGAAACCGACTTCCAAAAATAAAGTTATTTTTCACTTTGTAGTTTTCTTATTTGGAAGTCGGTAGTTTTTTTTTTGCAAAAACGTTTTATTATTTTTCACTTTTAGTTGTACGTACCTAATAGAAAGAAACATAATTATAATAAAACATATATCATGAAACTGAACATAACCGGTGAAATGAGAGAGTACCAAGGTGATTGTACACATCTGCGTACCCCTTTAGAGCGTACTGGCGTGATGTTATGTTAAGAAATGGTATAAACAATAAACAGACATGCGATTGCAGCAGTCCCGGCACATTTGCCGTTATTTATTAAAGAGTTTTGTTGTATATCTGCAAAGTTCTTCATCAAATTTGCACCAAATTAAAATGGGACCAATTTCAAAACATACTCTTTCAAACAAAAATAGAATTTTCAAAATCGGTCTACAATTGGCGGAGATATCGGTAAACAAAAAAAAACATAAGTAAAGTCGAACATAGAACGTCCTCCTTTTTGGTAAGTCGGTTAAAAATAGGCAATAAAAACCCTAATTTAACGTCTTTAACCCACTGCACCAAGAAACGTCTTTCAGACCCCTATAAAAGTTGGCAATTACAGCGACAGTTCGGTCGGATCGGTTTTGACCGATGGCTATCAATAAATTTTATATCCTATAAATCGCAAAACTTGAGATCGTAAAAAATAACCTACAATGTAGGTAAAGTCAACCACATTTCAGTGGCAACACTTGAACTAGGAAATTATAAATTATATTAATTTTTGTTTGTTAAAAATAAATCAATTTTTATTTTATTTTAAACAACTTAGATGAGGCTGGAAAACCAATATAGAAAAAGACGGCGTATAAATTCGCCACTAGAGGCTCTGGTGTACCATAAGGTCTCCGATATTATGTCAAATTCCAATGTTTGTGTTTTTCCTCATTATATTATTGTTGTAAATATTTTGCAATACCTCAGATGAGCTATGGGAAATATAAGTTACGGGTCAGTGCTTAGAGGTATTAAATATGATTTAAATATAAACTTGGTTTTCACGCCCTTAATAGGTACGAAACAAATTTTAACAGCTATACTTCGGACCTTAGTCAACGTTCCAAGTTTAAACTGACGTCAATTAGTTCATCCTCATTGCCCGAACAGACAACACAAGGCAGAAAAACTTGGTGCAGAATTGGACCAGTGAAGGAAGAAGAAGTAAAAGATGAAGCTGGAAAAACACACTCCATTACCATCATCATTTTCGCTGAAAAACATCTATTACTGGACGCAGGCTTCGCCACACTGACCGGTCATGTGCTGAGATCGAAAGATTGTCCACATATTACCTAAGTGGCAGTGGGCATATTGCTTGCAGAAAGGATAACCGATAGTGTTCTACAGTGAAGACCACGTACTGAAAGACGCAGCGCTGAAAGACCTACTACAAAGTGGATGATCGATGACACAGTAAAAATATACAAACAATATGGAAACTAACTACAAACGCTCGAAACGGCACACTCACACAAACGTACGCACCGACGAGAACGCTCGGGCACTTTCGAGGTAATGTCAGTACTGAGTGCCGCGTCGCTGTTGAGGCCCGTAGTAGTAGAGGCAACAATTTTTATAAAAAATGTTGCCTCTACTACTAGGAATTTCTTCCTGTATCGTGGGTGCATTTTCAAATATTTAAACTCACATACACAAGACACCCAGATGCGCAACAACTATTTGTAGGCCATACAAATATTTTCCTTGCGGGCATTGAACCCGCGACACGCAGGGCAGCAGCTGTTCGCTCAACTACTACGCCAACCGTGTTGTCAAGATCCGTGTCCTCTGGATACGAGACACCCTCATTGCTAAGGAATAAAGACGCTCTCAATGCCAAATTGTAATCTTTGGCGTGCGGTTGAATGTACTTTCAAATGTGGGTACTTTTGTTTGTTTTCGTGAGCAATCGTGTAGAAAGACGGGTTCTTAATTATGCGAGATTTAACTTTATAGCTTGGCTATTATTTTAACCTTTGAAGACCTTAGTAGCTGGGACTCGGGGAAATCGTCAGTACGTAATAATAGCCGCACGGGTCGATATTCAAGAAAAGATGGATAGACTATGTGAGGGGTGGTCAAAGAAAAGGGACTCAGTAAAGTGACGATTGACAGAACAGTATGAAGAAGAAAACGTGTTGCGCCGACCCCAAGTAACATGAAACAAGGGCAGGAAGATGATGGGTCAAAGTCAAAGTCAAATATATTTATTCAATTAGGCCAATAAACGGCACTTTTGAACGTCACATAAATTAAAATTAAAAGTAACAAGTAATAAAAAAACAAAAAAAAATGATTCTACCGTGCATTCGGAAAGTAGATTGTTATGGAGAAGAACGCACAAGAAACTCCATACTTACTCTTTTCAAAAAAAGGTGTTTTACAATATTTACATAAGTACATACATTAATATATATACTATGTACAGGTATAAAGTATTAAAAAGCATTAACAGGCAAATTAATTAATTTGATAAGTAGGAACATGGTTCTCACATACTTACAAATATTACAAACATAGGTAAAATACCTAATTCAACAACAACGGAACAGTGTGTGAGTCAAATTCTAAAAAGAAAAAAAAAAGGTCGATATTCAAGATGAAACAACGCTTGCGAAATCTGTAGATGAAAGTCCATCATTACATATCGAGCCCCTCCGTGCCTCGGACATCTCTTGCGGGTCGGCTAAGGTCAGTCGCGTATGCTGTTAGAAAGATAAGACAGTTAACGGATGTAGTAACCGCGCGTTTGGTCTATTTTAGTTACTTTCACAGCATTATGTCATACGGCATTTTGCTGTAGGTCGGGTGGCTGACATTGAATCAATATTTATAATGCAAAAGAGAGTTGTCAGAGCCATACATAAGTTAAGTCACCGATAATCTGTGGAACTATTTAAAAAGATTAATATTGTGACTGTTTCTTGCCAATTCAATATGAAAATATTATGTATGTAAGGAAAAATATACATATTTCTAGTAAAGTTAGTGATAGCCACAATTGTAATACTAGAAATAAAGATAAGTTAGATCAACCATCTTATAGATTAGCAAAAGTATACACTTATTTGATGAAAGAAGTGTATACTTAAATATAACACCGTGGAATAGAATGACTTGGTTGGTTGGTTGTCAAAATACCTTGTGATATATTACAACTAAATGAAAAAATATACTTAAATTTTTGTTCAAAGCATACTGTGTAAACAAGCATATTGCAAATTATATTTATTTACTCAAGATAAGAATGCTTGGAAACATGCTGGTCCTGCTCCATAGGGCAATCTTTAATATGGACAACATCAAATTGCTTAATCTTTATATTCATGGTTATAGTACAGTTTTATATTTTATTTTACTTTTTCTTCCCTTTTTGTTTAAAAAATTGACTCACACCTTGTTCCGTTGTTGTTGAATTAGGTATTTTAACCATGTTTGCAATATTTGTAAGTATGTGAGAACCATGTTCCTATTTATCAAATGAATGAATTTACCTGTTAGTGTTTGTAATACTTTATATCTATACGTTGTTTAGTAGTGTTAGTCTGGGTGCATCGTCCTCATGTATATGAATTAATGTATGTATATGAAATAAATATCGTAAAACACTTTTTTTTACGTTAAAATGTGGCACTTATTATTGGCCTAATTGAAATAAAGAAATTTGACTTTTACTTTGAATTGCAGAACATCTCTGCCAACCCCTACGAGAAATACAACCGTGATGTTAAATTAACTTTATTAGCCAACATCACGTAGAAATCTCCATCAAACTAAAGACAGTAGTCAAAGTTTAAAACTCTACATAGAGACCAAACCGACGATGAAAATCTAGAAATCTTGAAGTTTCATAGAGATAACGTGGTTAAAACTTATTTCTCTAGCAAACATGTTTCAGAAGTTTTCATTCTCTACATTTCCTGAACAAGTTATAACCAAGCATTCTACGTCTCTATGTTTTGTTATGTGGAGATCTTGTTTTGAAGTGGGCCTTATTTTGTTCTGCCATAGTAAAAGATAAATAGAGTTTTTTGTAGAGCTTAGAATACCCTCAAGGTTGTAGCTATCAGGAAACAAAGACTCTAGCAGGGAATTCCACTCCTTAGCTGTGCGCACAATGAAAGTATTTACAAAACGCTTTGTAAGTGCGCTAAGAAAGTATTCAACTCAATTGAATATATTTAATTATTATTAACCTTTACATATTCTGGATTCTAGATTATTCCAAGCATAAAGCATAAGTAGTAGGAGCAATTTTTTTTTAATTCTTTTTTAGTAAGAACAAATTCGTTATCAATTCGACTGTATTTTGTTTAATGTTTTAGCTCAGAACTTTTTACTAGGTGATCCGATGGATAATTCCTGCAATCGCATGTCTGTTTATTGTTTCATAACATAACATCACATTGGTGAGCTCTAAAGGGGTACGTAAGTGTTAAAAAAAAGATCTTAAAAATTCACCCTGGTTTTCTTATGCATAGATAAGAAGAAACGAGCATTGAACAATAACAGTCTTGATCACTGCGAGTTTCATAAAACAAAATTTATACCTAGGATTTTTATTATTTCTTCTTCTACCTATTACAACTCAATGATGTTTCAGATTATCTCAGACAGCTTAAATGCAATTCGTATCAGTACCTACTTGCCAGGTTTCACATGATTAAATTATTCAGAGTCGGTTTTAATCAGCTTAAGAGTTTTCCATGTTAATAAAACAGACTCGTCTCAATAAAAGTAAAAAAGGATCGTGAAATTTCTGAAAGCTACTGAAAAAATCGTTAAATTGGATGGCCAGTAAAAATCATGCAACGTTGACAAAAATGATGCTGGATTTGATGCTACACCGAACATTTTATAGACTGTGAAAATTTACAAATTTTGTGTGTATTTTTTAGAATATCTATACTCCTTCTTTATGATCGTCATTGCTTTACAAAATGGAGTATTGTTTTCTTTTCAAATCGATCTATTTTTTTCTGACGATCCCACCGCACTATTCCGAAACCACTGCAACTTCTGAAAGCTAGAATCAACAGTGGCGACCACCAGAAAAGCGCCGAGGCAATGAAGCTCGACGAAGTCCCGCAGAATTAAATCAACTGTCTTGGATCCCGCAACGAAATTAATAACGAAAGAGTAGGAAAAAATACAAATTTCCACTTCCCTCCATATCAAGCAGGAGACAGGACAAACAAGGCCAATAGGTACAAAGTGTCATTTACAACTGGGATAAGCCCAGTTGCCTAGCACCACGGATAAATTATCATTAATATTAATGGGTCCTTATAATAATATGATGTGCAGATTGTACATATTCGCAGTCAGATGTAGAACACTGTCATAAAGGCGAGGCAACGAGCTTGACGGAAAATTATTTACTTTCATAGTCACCATGCCCTGTGAGAAATTGGGCAATACAGTGATCCACCTCCAACCACGTCATGGCCAGCAGCCCGCGAACGGATAGATTGAATTGGAGCAGGTGTCTTTTAAATCGAACTATGGATAGAATTTCAACTAACGAACTGGTGAAGTTACGACATCGCCATGCGCCTGAAATACCACCTTTTATACACGGAGCGACTGCCTATATAATATTTTACCCAAGGCACGGGGTCTCATTGTTAAGAAAGAATATTTGGTTCAAATAAATCTCACTAGATGACGCGACATGTACACACAATTCAATAGAATTGTGTTAAAAATTAACATTATCTGGAATTGAACATAAACATTGTATGTTCTTGTTTAATTAACTCTCCTAAGTACAAAATTATGGAATATTGGGCTCTTAATTCACATTTCAAAGATTATTTGAACGGATCATTTAAAATTGATGCCATAGGCATCTTCATCATCATGGCGCCTTTATAAATTTCTGAGGCATTCAACTCGATTGTTAAAATTTGCATTTTAACACATATTGGTGCAAAAAAACTATAACAACGTGCAAAAAAATACTATAAAACGAACCTTCACTGTATTTAAAGAAAAAAATATTCATGAATCTCGTAAACCCTTTTACTTGGAAGGCGCTGCTAACACCATCTATTGCCGTGAAACGGGATCAAACGCGATTGATGTACTCACAAAAATAAGAAGATTAAGCAGATGAAAACCGCTAGTTACGTCGGCACGGTTTTTTTGTATGGGATGAGGCATCTGTATGCTAGTATTATATTATCTGTGCCCAAGGGGCTAAAATTATTTCAAAAAGTTTCAGGAATCTGACTCACCGTAGCGACTGTCGAAGATCTACAAATGGCTGTCGGAATCATCGACCACATTCTTTCATCTTTCGTCAATAAATGGCCTCTGCAAGCGCTGTTTAACCTTGGAAATCGACCAGATGTGACTGGTACCAATTAACCACGAGGTTTTTTAGACCAACATGTCCAATGGTTATGTGTTTCAAAACTATTGCTAACCACTGCATAGTTCATACTTCTAGTTCATCATCATCATCATATCAGCCGAAAGACATCTACTGCTAGACATAGGTCTCCCCCAGGCGTCGCAACATTGACCGGTCCCGTGCGTCTCGCATCCAGCGCCTTCCCGCAACCTTAACCAGGTAATCGATCCACCTAGAGGAAGTCCTGGCAACGCATCGTCTTCCAGTTTGCGGTCGCCATTCCAGAACTTTTCGGAACCATCAGCTCAGCATCACTGCCATTTAAGTTTCGTAATTTTTCGGGAGATGTCGGTAACTTTCGGTTCTTTAAGCTTCTAGAGTTCATAGTTCCTGCATATTATGTAGTTTGGGTTGGGCCTGAGATTTGCGGCTGTGATCAAGAACTGATTTTGTAAAATGATTTACTTAAATAATTTTTAAGTAAATTGTTACTATAATAACACCATGAGTCTTGGAGCTTGTGAATAAATAAATTTGTAATCTGCAGACTTCGCTTAGCCTAACTAAACGAGCGTGTCAACCTGTCATCCCTAACTATTTATAAAAGTCGTGTAAAGAAAAGGGTTTCGCAATTTATTACAGAAACACAATAGGCTAGTCTGGGCTAGGATGATTGGGGCTGCAGATTGGAATGGTAGAGAGGTCACTTAATTTATTGGTAAAAATGTTAGTGGTCAGATAAATTATGCCCATTTTTCATTTATTTCATTTATAAATTATTTTGAAATTCAAATTCTAAATTTGAGACATTAGGTCCATGGGGTCCGAGTGCGCATCGAGTTTTTCGAGAGATTAGCACAAAGTTCGTCGACTCTTCACGTGACCAGAGGGCTGGCCTTTTCTTCGGCCAGAGAATCAGCATTGCCATTCAACGTGGCGATGCTGCCAGCGTTCTGGGTACGGTTCCTATTGACATCGATGAGGACGAATTTTTTGATGCACTAGAGCCCTTTTCCCTCTCATCTTTGTATATAGATTTGTTTATTTTTAAAATATTAATATTCCAATTCTGGACTCTGATATTAGAGATGTATCTCGTCTAAAGCTGAAAGACAAACCCTCAGGCCCTATAATCGTGGACTTCACATCAACTATAAAGAGGGAACAATTTATAAAGGCTACTGGGTCATACAACAAGGCAAATCGTGAAAAACGTTTGAGTACTTTTAATCTGAACATAGTAGGACCAGCAAAGCCAATATACGTGGCTGAATCTCTCACAGCCTCAATTAGACGTCTTCACTATGTAACCAGATTATTTGCCAAAAAACATAACTATGATCACTGTTGGACTTCGTTTGGCAAGGTGTTTTTAAAACGTAATGAAGACCAACCCCGTCTACGCGTTTACTGCGAAGAAGATCTTCAAAACATGGAAAAAAATATTTGACTAGTTTTGCTCTCTGAAAAACTTGTTTACATTCCAACTGCATGCATTAATTTTTTTTTATTTTATTTAGTAAGCGCCTATCATTACTCTGTTAATTTACACTGCACACAAAATAATAAAACAGTTACTCCCACAGTACAATTGACTAATAATACTCTACGCTATATTCTATCAAAAAATACTTACATAACACAACCACGCCTCCAAAATATCATACAATCTCTAAAATATTATTTCGTACCTAATACTATTTTTAATACTTTTCGCAACCATTCATCAAGACCGGAATTCATACGTATTAATCTCATTTTACATAAAAATAAAACAGCACATAATTCTACGGCCAAATTAACCTACAAATATGATCCTGCTAAATTATTACTTAAGCAAAATTCAATGAGTTAAATCATGTACAAAGTGAAATAGACTCTTTTAATGTTGCTGATTTTGTCATCTGTGATGCGGAGGAGTGCACGGCTCAGTTACCTAACTCCAAAAAATGTCTTAAAGTGTTTCAACAAAATATTCGGAGTGTAAAATGTAACCTACCTGGATTATTACCGATTATGGCTAGTACTGGGGTGGATTGGGACTGCATTGTTTTGACGGAGTGCTGGTTGCCATCAACCGTTTTCTTACCTTCTTTGGATGGATATGACAGTTTAGCCACCACTAATAACCTTACGCAGAATGAAGGTGTTGTTGTGTATTTCAAGAATAGTTTGTTTATCTCAGTTGAAGAACCTGATATTGAGGGTGCCAACTGTCTTGTGCTTACCTTAAATAAAGATACAGTAGCTTTGGCCATTTATAGGCCCCCCGGGTACAGAAATGTTGATAACTTTTTAAAATCTCTTAATCAAATACTATTGAAATACACATCTATGCAAAATGTCATATTATTGGGGGACATTAATATTAACATTGCTGAACACAGTGCTGACAACAATGTTTCTGCATATCTAGATATGATGGCTTTCCACGGTATGATGCCTGCATACACATCACCTACGCACAATAAAACATGTTTAGATCACACTTTTCTAAAGACTAAACTAACAGCTCGTTGTCTCATACTCCAAACAACAATTACCGATCATAATAGTGTTGCTTTGTATATAGCTAGTCTTCCTAAACAAAAACCTGTCCATATTGTAAAGTACTTAGATCACAGCCTTCTAAATGCTGCACTTAAAAATGTTGACTTTAGTCCACTATATACAAATAAAAGTGCGAACGATGCTGCTAATTTCTTCCATAGTATTCTTTATACGGCTATTAAAAACAACACTAAAGAAGTCAAAATATCAAACAGGAAAAAAATTCTAAAGCCGTGGATAACCCCAGGCATACTAAAGTGCATTAAAAACCGCGATAAACTATATAAAAAGGTAAAAAAAAACCCAGACAATGAGATATATAAGGTTACATATAAACGATACCGAAGTTTTTGTTCATCTTTAATAAAAAAAAATAAAAGAGACTATGAGAAATTACAATTCCAAAACGCAGGAAAAAATAGTAAAAAAATTTGGAAAATAGTCAAAGAAATAACATACTTAACTAAACCCAAAGACAGCTCGATTGAACTTATAAGCACCAATGACCCCCAAAATTCTGTAAATAATGTTAACCAATACTTCGCAAATGTTGGTAAATCTTTGGCAGACAAAATCACTAGGAATAATCCTCAAACGAAACCCATCACCTCAAACGTGTGTAGCCATTCATTTTGCCTGCTCCCTACGGATGAAGATGAGATTGGGACGTTAATAGCAGGGTTAAAGAGTGATTGTTCGGTAGGTCTTGATATGATATCTAGCGACATCTTGAAATCAAATAAGGATATTCTTACATTACCTATAACATACGACTGTAATTTGTCTCTCTCAACCGGTGTATTTCCAAAGATCTATAAGAAGTCAAGAGTTCACCCGATACATAAGAGTGGTGTCAGAGACTGTGTCAATAACTATAGGCCAATCTCAATTCTCCCTACCCTATCAAAAATTTTAGAGCGCATCATTAACAAAAGACTTGTTAACTACTTGGAAAATAAAAATCTTCTATCACAAGCACAATTTGGTTTCAGAGCCAAGAGATCCACCTCCGATGCTGTGTTAGAACTAACAAACTATATAGTTAACAACCTAGATTCAAAGAGAAAAAGCATTGGAATATTCTTAGATTTAGCGAAGGCCTTTGACACAGTCTCTGTCCCTATCCTGTTAACGAAACTCGAAAGCCTTGGTATCCGGGATCTACAATTAAAACTATTTAAAGATTACCTAACTGACAGAACACAATGTGTTAAAATCGGTAATTTAACCAGTGAAGAGGTCCCAGTGACTTTTGGAGTGCCTCAGGGCAGTATTCTAGGACCGACGTTGTTCCTAGTCTATATAAACGATATATTATTATGTCAGCTGGGGTTACCTGATTCGAAAATTGTTGCGTTTGCGGATGATACGGCCTTACTTTTCAGTGGTAACTCCTGGCATGAAGTTTTTGCCAAGGCTCAGATAGGCATAGACACTGTGACCAAATGGTTAAATAGGAATTTACTTACGCTAAATGTAGATAAAACGACCTACATAACATTTTCCATTAAAACCAATGACAAACCGGCTTCTTCTTTAAGCATTATCTCCCATTCGTGCACAAATGCAAATGACACTAATTGTCAGTGTCCTAAACTTAAAAATTCTGAATCCACCAAGTATTTAGGCATAATTATTGACAGAAATCTTAAATTTCATGATCATATTAACCTTCTATCTGCGAGAGTACGTAGACTAATAGTTTTATTTAAAGCCTTAAGAAATACTGCATCAAAATCTATTATAAAATCGGTCTACTATGCTCTCTGCCAATCCCAGCTTGAATACTGTATCACCACATGGGGTGGCACATGTAAAACTCATTTCCTAAAAGTCGAAAGAGCACAAAGAGCACTCCTAAAGGTAAGCTTGTTTCTACCTTTTTATCACCCAACAACTGATCTCTACTCAAAATGGAAGGTACTTACTGTGAGACAGCTTTTCATCCTAAAAACGGGTATGAGACAACATTCGCTAACAACTTTTGAACCGGAAACAATCAGAAACAAACGTCGTAAACATGTAGTCTGCTCTGCATCGTCATTCAAAACTAAGTTTGCACATCGGTTTTTCTGCTACCAGGGTTCAAACTTATACAATAAGTTAAACCGTGCCTTAAATATATATCCTTTACCAAAAACCAAATGTAAGTCTTTGGTATCTAACTGGTTGCAAAATTTGGATTATAGTTTGACAGAAAGTCTACTTAATTCAAACTAAATTAGTATGATATAAGTTTATAACTTACACCCAAATCCTCACACGCACACATCGGCACACTACACCTGACATTCAACCAACTCAACACTACAAAGTGACATCACATAGACACTAACATTATACACTCTCTTAGACACACACATACACACATACAGGCGCTCTGCTTAACTTTTTGTTTATAACTTCGTTTTTATTGCTTCTACCGTCAAAATGTTTTAAATTTTTAGTCTTGAATCTTCTTATCTATAACTTTGGATTGTAATACCATATTTTTTTAATAAAATATATCTGTCCTTCCGTGGGGTGGGGACCTGGTGATTTGTAATACAGGCATTTTATGCCTAACTCAGACACCAGCTCCTCACATTGCTAATTAGACATATAATATGTAAAACTTAGAATAAGTTTGTCATTGTGAGGAGAAATAAAGAATTTTATTATTATTATTATATTATTCAATTGTTCCGGTTGTAAAGGATGAAACATGTTTGTTATGGACCAAGTGATTAATTAGGGCACTTGTTGTTTAGGTAGTAATCGTACCAACGCCTACATTAAAATAAAATAAAAAATATATTTTTATTACCCAGCCCATTAGTGATGGGCATTATTCAGAAATCCCGGTCAATATAATTATTTCAAGAGTTTTTATCATATTGCCTAAACATATTGGACATTATGAATAATGCCGTCTTAGTAAATAATGGTGATCTTCACTAGAAAAAAAATATTCTTCAATTAAAGGGGGACCAAACTCATAGCTATTAATGAGAAAAAAAAAACTTTAATAAAAACTGTAAGCCGACAACAGTTTTTTTAGCCCGGGCTATAATAACGAATCGATTGCCACTTTATTTATCAAAATTGGATGAATAGTTTAGGTGCCACGGAGGAACATACGTTAATACTATCATACATACATAGACTGCTAAAATCATTACCCTTCCTTTTGGCTTCGCCGTAGTCCGGCAAAAAGGCTCTAAGGTAAACTAAAAAAAAAAAATAGGACGTGGCGCGATTTATTTTTAACCCCCGCCGGAAAAAGAGGGGTGTTATAAGTTTTACGTGTGTTGCTGTGTTGTTACACAAAAACACAGCAACACACGTGAAACTTATACTTATATCTGTGTGTCTGTCTGTGGCATCATAGCGCCTAAACGAATGAACCGATTTTGATTTTGTTTTTTATGTTTGAAATGCGAATTTGTTGAGAGTGTTCTTAGCTATGTTTGAATAAAATCGGTTCAGCCTTTCAAAAGTTATGGGCGTTTTACTGTTTGAATCGGGGTGTTTACAAAAGATAAATGTGACGGAGGTTTTTAAAATTTTGAAATTTTACTTGTTGCCATTTGTAACTGTTGACGTTGAATTGTTAATTTTCACAATATTTGTTAAATATTTTATTTTATGTTGGTCTATATCTAGGCAACGTTATATTACTTATGTTAGTTTTCCAATTCATCGACAGCAAATACTACTTTGGCTTTGGTGAAATTTGATGTGGTTTTACAAGTATGACCTATCAGGAATTAGGTAACTACAAAATTGTCATAATTACTATAATGCCATTCACGTTGTTGGAAGTCTCGTCGCTCCCGTTGTGCTCCCTGGCCGCGGATGCAGCATCAAGGCCCGCAACAGCGAGCCCGTCCCGACCTAACTGTTCGTGAGCGCGAGTTTAACGCCTTGGCTGTTGACCTTAACAATCCGCGCTCACTGTGAATAGTGCAAACGACACACCAACCAACACCAACACTACCAACGCCAACACTCAATTTCAGATTTCAACTAATCATTTATCACTCCGTTTTCAACAATAAACAATATCCTCTTTGCCCTAAAATAACTACTTAACTCCACTTAAACAAAACACAAAAAAAAATCTCCTTTGACAATCCAATTTGTGTTCCTCTCAAGAAATGGCTGAAACATGTTTACTTTTTATGTTAATGAAGCCTCTGAGAGAGCAGTCACGTTTTGAATTAAATTGTCGTTGCCATTACTAAATATTGTTTTGATGTAAAATGTTTACGCTTCGCTAAAGAGAATTTTATTTATGTAGAACTTATTTTTCTTTTAAATTGACTAGCAATCAACATCATCGTCAGCTTTTTAACGTTCCCATTGCTGGGATACAGGCATCCTCGCTTTGAGAGAAGGGCTAGCAATATTGACTGTAAATGTGAAGGTATAATCTAACACACAAAGTCTATGGACATGACACAATACATGTATATCATCTGTGGAGTTTCTTGTCCGTTCTTGTGGAGTTTTTTATCCGGTCTTCTCCATAACAAGCTACTTTTTCGAATGGACGGTAGAATCAATTATTATAAAAGTGCCGCTTATTGCCCACTTATTAAATGAAATAAAGAATTCTGACTTTGATATAATGTATTATGTCCAGCAGTGGACAACGATAAGCCGACGATATTGATGGAACTAGGTTAGCAGCAAACTCAGAGGTCTAACCCTTTCCAAAGTTATGCACCAAATCTGGTACCACCGTTTTTTGCATGCAGCCTGTCCCAACCGGTTATCCAATAGTCAATCTGCCTAGCCTTTTTTCCAACTATATTCGGGTCGGCTTCCAGTCTTACTGGATTTAGCTGAGTACCAGTATCATGAGCGACTGCCTATCTGACCTCCACAACCCAGTAACTGTGTAACACGATACCCCTTGGCAAGACTGATGTCAGATCTCAGGCTTCTGACTAGCCGTAACGACTGTCAAAGATCTTCAAATGACAGCCAGGACCAACGGCTTAACGTGCTGTCCGAGGCACGGAGGAAACTCGGTATGTTGAAATGGTCACCCATCCACGGACCGACCTCGTCAAGCGTTGCTTAACCTTG
Organism: Orthosia gothica; assembly: GCA_949775005.1. Taxonomy (NCBI): domain Eukaryota; kingdom Metazoa; phylum Arthropoda; class Insecta; order Lepidoptera; family Noctuidae; genus Orthosia; species Orthosia gothica. Next base: position 26,308 of record CATKRY010000263.1, on the reverse strand, counting down.
AAGATCGACCCGTGTGGCTGTTATTATTTAGCCAGGGGTCCTATAGGGTTATCCTATTGTAAGAAATAATATTACCACAATGTTTCTAACACTTTCTCTCTCACTTTCTTTTTTATATTTATCTTTTTCTTATTATTATTTTCTTACTCATTTTTTCTTTCATTTTTTTTTCTTTATATTTTTTTTTCATCTTTTTTGCGTAGTATATTCTTATTGCTTAGCTTCTCTGACCTCCACAACCCACTTACCAGTTTACCCCAATCAATATATCTTTAGAAAATATCTAATCAGTAAAGTCATCAAAAACTCGTCTTTCCTACAAAAAAGGGTGTAATATTTACCACATAACCGTATAAAGTGGGTTTTCCAGTAAAGTGTTTGTACGAAAGAGAGCCAGGCGGTCTCGAGTGACTCTAAATGGTACTTAAGGGTGTATCGAGTAGTGTAGAACCCTCTTTCTTGGCCTTTTAAAACCGTTGTCTTAGAGGCGGTTTTTTGCGGAGAATTTGATAGATTTTTGAAGACTTAATAACTTATTTGACGGATGCACGATGACAGATGGATCAGGATCATCACACAGTGGTTTACTTAGGTAAACCTAAAACTGCTAGCGTGAGGATTTAGACTCGATCCTGACAGATTGATTCCTGAAGAAGAGATAAAATTGTGGTAAATCCTTAGCTAGGCAAAAGCTAGAACAAAACAAAAACATATTTGTTATCTATTGATGTATTCAATTTCATAATCACTGCTCTCGTGTGTTGCCAGTGATAACCTATGGCTCTGAGACGTGTTTGCTCACAATGGGCCTCATAAGAAAGCTTACAGTCACCCAGAGGGCAATGGAGAGGTCTATGCTCGGAGTTTTCTTGCGTGATCGAATCAGAAATGTAGAGAGGCGCAAGAGAACCAGGGTTAACGACATGTCCGAAGAAGTGGCAAACTTATGTGGCAGTGGGCAGGGCACATTGCTCGCAGAACGGATGGCCGATGAAAGAAGTTGCGTTGGAAGTCCGCCCATCAGGTGGACCGATGACCTGGTGAGGGTTGCGGGGATCCGCTGGACGCGGGACGCCTGGGACCGGTCAATGCGGCGACACTTGGGGAAGGTCTATGTCCAGAAATGGACGTCTTTCGGCTGGTATGATGAATCACTGCCTTCAAAAGGGTGAAATATTTTGTTTTGAAGAAATCGGCCAGTTCTAGATCCAAAACTTCGAATACGTACATTATGAGTGAAATGCACCAGCCTGTCAAAATCTGACAGTAGTGAAAAAGTTGCAGGTTAAACAGCCTTACGCTATTAAAAAGTTAATTCTCAAAATCAAAAAACCTCACTGGTTAAGGAGCGAACTAAAAAGAAGTAAACAAGAAGATAATCATGCTGTGCAGTCGGAGGATTCATATTCGCGAGCTGGCTGACATAACCCAGATGTTTTCCGAATTAGGTACATTTTTAAACAATGTTAGTGTTATATTTTTTCACCTCCTAAATTCGTTTATTTTGATACCCCACGCGATGGGATTGGAAGAAAAACAGAATTGGGCCCCCACAATATGGCGGCCAAAAGCCACCATTCTTCTGTTTTCATTTTTAATGTATGGTTAAGACGAATCAATTGACGTAAGAATCATAAAAAAACCGGCCAAGTGCGAGTCGGACTCGCGCATGAAGGGTTCCGTACTTGGTAAATTGCGGTTTACGATTTATGACGTATTAAAAAAAATTACTTACTAGATCTCGTTCAAACCAATTATCGGTGGTAGTTTAAATGGTAATGTAAATCATATATTTTTTTTAGTTTTATCAATCTCTTATTTTAGAAGTTACAGGGGGGAGGACACACATTTTACCACTTTGGAAGTGTCTCTCACGCAAACTATTCAGTTTAGAAAAAAATGATATAAGAAACCTCTATATCATTTTTGAAGACCTATCCATAGATACCCCACACGTATGGGATTGACGAAAAAAAAAAATGGTTTCAGCTTCAAGTATGGGAACCCCCAAAATGTACTGTTTTTTTTCTATTTTTGATTGAAAATCTTAATGCGGTTTACAGAATACATCTACTTACCAAGTTTCAACAGCATAGTTCTTATAGTTTCGGAAAAAAAGTGGCTGTGACATACGGACGGACAGACAGACAGACGACTAGGCTACGGAACCCTAAAAACGGCCAACGGGTACGGTCTCTAGAACGTATAATAGGAACAAACATACATACATGCATACATAGACTGATAAACACATTAACCTCCTTCGGCAGTCGGGTAAAAAAGGTTTAAGAACTTTAATATCTACTTCTCACTCTGCCTGTAAGTGCCCTCATTGTAGCTCGATGAATACGTACCTTATCTTGAGCACAGCTTACTAAACTAAGTCTAACATAAAACTTATCTAAATATAGTATTACTATCTCTAAACTAACTCTAGTGTAGATTAACTTATCCTAAAGAAGACAGTATCTTAGTAACTACAAAGTAAGTTGAAAAGGAAACTTTCGAATACTTAGTCCTGTCGTTAAGTCTTAAAATAATGTTGCACTAAAAGATAATAGAATGGGAAGATGTACTAAGTTATTTAATGACTGCGAAGTTTATTATAAGACTAGCGATATACTCCGGCTTCGCACGGGTGTAATTTCAGACTTTTCTGGTAAATAACAAACATGATTGCAAATTGTCCACACAAATGTTATTATTAAAAATACGAACGTATCAAAAATGACATACAATTACATATATACTTTTTACAAGCTTTTATTTTTAACTTGTAATTTATGTAGGTAAGTATGTTCGGGTCAAATCTTGTAACAGAATTGCAAAGCAGTTATCCGCCACCGATTAAGATGAAATTTTGCATACACGTTTAGTTTGAGTGACAATGCATGACTAGCTAATTGACGTCATTCTAAATCTAATATGGCGGACGCCCAAGATGGCGGCATAGTTATGTTTTGTTCAATGCCATGATATGGGTATCAAATGAAAGGGTTTGCTGAGAAGAATATGAAAAAAGCTTGTTAAAAATATATTTTTTGTATAATTATTTTATTTAGTATTATTTTTCCAAATAAAAGCGCTGGGCTTGCCAACCTAACAACTACACTAACCTTACAATTGTCTCCATCTATACTATCTATACTAATATAATCTATACTAATATTATAAAGAGGAAAGGTTTGATTTTTTGTTTGTTTGTTTGTTTGTATGAATTGAATAGGCTCCGAAACTACTTGGCAGATTTGAAAAATTCTTTCACTGTTGGATAGTCCATTTATCGAGGAAGGTTATAGGCTATATAACATCACGCTACGACCAATAGGAGCGGAGCATAAATGAAAAATGTTACAAAAACGGGAAAAAATATTCCTTTTTGAGAGCTTCCATTGCGTGCGCTGCGTAAATGGTTTAAGTTACGCAAATATCATGTATGATGGAATTGTTTCTCTTTAAAAGTTCTAAAAAAAAGTCCGTGACACCATATGTCTATCTTTTAAGGTGGACTCACAATAGCAAATTTTATGTTCTAAATTTTAATTAGATCAACGCTGCCGGTAGAAACAAAAGTTGGTTGCATTCGTATAGTAGTATATATATTATTTCTTATTCAAATAAATAGTTCAACAAGTTGGTAGGTAGATAGGGTAGGGTAGGTAGGGTAGGGTAGGTAGGGTAGGGTAGTGTAGGGTAGGGTAGGGTAGTGTAGGGTAGGGTAGTGTAGGGTAGGGTAGTGTAGGGTAGGGTAGTGTAGGGTAGTGTAGGGTTGGGTAGGGTAGGGTAGTGTAGGGTAGGGTAGGGTAGGGTAGGGTAGTGTAGGGTCGGGTAGGGTAGTGTAGGGTCGGGTAGGGTAGGGTAGTGTAGTGTAGGGTAGGGTAGTGTAGGGTAGTGTAGGGTAGTGTAGGGTCGGGTAGGGTAGGGTAGGGTAGGGTAGGGTAGTGTAGGTAGTGTAAGGTACGGTAGGTAGGGTAGATAAATGTTTGGTGTTTTTATGGCAAAACAAAGTTTGCCGGGTCAGCTAGTATATAATATAATACTAGCTGTTGCCCGCGGCTTCGCTCCCGTGGACCACCCCACAGGACCCTTTTATGGGATTAAAAAATAGCCTATGTTACTCAGGAATAATGTAGTTATCTAAGGTTGAAAGAATTTTTCAAATCGGTCCAGTAGTTTCGGAGCCTATTCGGTACAAACAAACAAACAAAAAAATCTTTCCTCTTTATAATATTGGTATAGATTATAAAGCTGAAAAGTTTGTTTGTTTGTTTGAACGCGCTAATCTCAGGAAACACTGGTTGGAATTGAAAATTCGTTTTGTGTTGGATACTCCATTTATCGAGGAAGGTTATAGGCTATATAACATCACGCTACGTCCAATAGGAGCGGAGCATACATGACAAATGTTGCAAAAACGGGTAAAAGTTATAAGCGGTTAAAATTACGCAACATTCATGTATGTAGGGTAGGTAGGGCCGAGTACGTAGGTAGGCAGTTGACGGGAGCGAATCCGCGTGGGACAGCTAGTCTGTAATAAAATTTAATGCTCTCTTTTTGAAGCTCGAAGAATTTGCCCTGAGACATGTATCTACTGCACTTTTTTTCCTCATTGTTTAAAAAAATCGGCTAAGTGCGAGTTGGACTCGCGCACGAAGTGTTCCGCACCATTATCGCAAAAAACGGCACAAAAATCACGTTTGTTGTATGGGAGCCCCCCTTGAATATTAATTTTATACTGTTTTTAGTATTTGTTGTTATAGCGGCAAAAGAAATACATCATCTGTGAAAATTTCAACTGTCTAGCTATCACGGTTCATGAGATACAGCCTGGTGACAGACAGACAGACAGACAGACAGACAGACAGACGGACCGCGGAGTCTTAGTAATAGCGTCCCGTTTTTACCCTTTGGGTACGGAACCCTAAAAAACAAAGTCAAAGTCAAATATGTTTATTCAATTAGGCCAATAAACGGCACTTTTGAACGTCACATAAAATAAAATTAAAATTTACAATAAAAAAAAAAATGATTCTACCGTGCATTCGGCAAGTAGATTGTTATGGAGAAGAACGAACAAGAAACTCCATACTTACTCTTTTTTAAAAAAAATAGGTGTTTTACAATATTAACATACGTACATACATTAATATTATGTGAGGACGATGCACCCAGAATAGCTCTACACACTATACTACGTACAGGTATAAAGTATTAAAAAGCATTAACAGGAAAATTAAATTATTTGATAAGTAGGAACATGGTTCTCACATACTTACAAATATTACAAACATAGGTAAAATACCTAATTCAACAACAACAACGGAACAGTGTGTGAGTCAAAATAAAAAAAAAAACAGATCTTGAAATAATCTTCGTCATAATATTCCGCAATCATACTCTCAAAATTTCAAGTTCTGAAGATGCTAAAACTATTTTAACTTTCATAATAAGCAAAAGAAGTAAGTTCTCATCATCAACTTTCGAGTATAACATCACAACTTTTAAAGAGTTCGTTTTGAGAGATATGGTTTCGAATGACTCTAACAGATGTCAATTTGACATAACACTAAGCACTAGTTTTTGGCACGAACAATAGACAATCAGAAAGGAGATCAAGGAAGAAGATGGCGGTTAAAAGTTAAAACCTAAGGAGAAATACAGTGAGAGTTGCCGATTGTTCGTGTGGATCAAACTACATGCTTGGTGGAATATCGCTTACGTTATTTTACAATAACTAAAAGCGATTAATTAGAACGCTGAAAGTCACTCATTTTTGTCTCCTAGAGTCGCCCGATATGGACCAATACAATTATTGCCTTTCCTGACAATCACACAGTCTTCCCTACATATATATATCGCAAATAGGAGGGCTAATTACAATATACCCTCGGTCTTGTGGGCTTTCTGTGGGTAAGTGCATGCTGCCAAAGCACAGAATGTAGGTAATTTATGCGTTTAGAGTTACAGTCCATTATCCAATGTCCTAGTAGCAAGTTGACGCTTTCACTAGCCTGATACTTGTAGACGTAACTCCACCGGCACCAATAATTCAATTTATGACACTTAAGACGACGACTAACGCCAACGACCTTGAGAAAACAAAACACCCACTTGTTTCACACCCGCGCGACCCAAAATTTAGTAGTTTTTTGTACTTTACTTATTATTCTATGGCTTAAAAAAAAACGTGACGGGGTGGTAGCAAGCCTGTTGTGCCGGATGTTTAATATGTGTTGGAGATATGGCCGCGTGCCGGATGACTGGTGCAAGGCTGTAATCGTACCACTATATAAGGGAAAAGGCTCACAGCAGGAGTGTAAAAACTACCGCGGCATTAGCCTTTTGAGTGTTGTCGGCAAATTATATGCGAAAGTTTTAATAAATAGAGTGGTAAAAGTGACGGATGAACAAATATGGGACGTGCAAGCAGGACTTAGAGAGGGAATGGGCAGTATGGATCAGATCTTCTCCTTGAGGAGCATAGCTGAAAAACATCTGGCTAAGCACAAAAAAGTCTACTGTGCCTTCGTGGACTTGGAGAAGGCCTATGACAGTGTGTAGATAGGATGAACTGTGGTCGACGCTATCCGGGTACGGTGTGGACCGGCGCTTGGTACGGGCACTGAAATCTCTATATAGGGATTCCAGTGCTTGTGTTAGGATTAATGGGGCGTATACGAACTGGTTTTCCATTTCAAGGGGTGTTAGACAGGGCTGTGTAGCGTCACCGTGGTTGTTAAACTTGTACATGGATAGTTGTCTGATAGGTTTGAAAGAGTATGAGTGCGGATTGAGGATGAATGAGTTGCCTGTCAAATGCCTTCTCTATGCAGATGATCAAGTTCTACTTGCATCGTCAGCAGAACAGTTGCAAGACATGGTGACTGTGATGAATGAAGCTTTTAAGTTAAAAGGGATGAGTATAAATGTAAACAAGAATAAGGTAATGGTGTTTGTAAGAGAATAAGATGTATCGAAGTTTGAAGTGAAAATAAATGATAAGAGTGTGGGGCAAGTGAACGAGTTTGTATATCTGGGAAGTATGTTCACAAGGGATGGAAAGATTGAAGAGGATGTGGAAAGGAGAGTGAATGCAGGGAATACATTGAATGGTGCTATGCATGCAGTTGTGACCAGCAAGTCGATGTCTCCGGAAGCTCGACTCGCCGTTCACAACAGCGTGCTGGTGCCTACACTTATGTATGGAAATGAAAGCTGGGTATGGCAAAAAAGACATGAAAGTAGGATTAATGCAGTAGATATGCGCTCCTTGCGGAGTATGTGTGGTGTAACTTTAACTGATAGATTGAGGAATGAGGTAATAAGGCAACGTTGTGGTTTAAAAGAAGATGTAGTGACTAAAATTGAAAAGGGTATGTTAAGATGGTTTGGCCATGTTGAGAGGATGAATGAAAGTCGGCTAACGAAAGGTATTTACAAGGCAGACGTGAATGGAAACGCCGGGAGGGGACGCCCTAGAAAGACATACATAGACCTTATAGGTGATGTTCTTCAGAAAGGCCAAGTGCGCAGTACCCATAACCGACGTGTGTGTATGACTAGATGTATGAATGTGTGTGAAGCAAAAGAAGTATGTAAGGATCGTAGCAGGTGGCGTTCTGTAGTTTCTGCCTACCCCCATGGGAAAAAGGCGGGAGTTTATGTATATATGTATCGGAGGAAGGTAAATGATTAATAGTTGGGAACGATGAAATATCGCTTGTAAAGTTATTAATTCAGTTTTATTTAATTGGCAACATTTAGCTTCTGATTCAAATTTCAATTAGATTTTATTCGATTGGCAACACTGAGTTTTCTCCAATGTCCAATGCTAGGGAAGGATTTGAATCCTAGAGTAAGGTGACAGACAATTTGGAGGGAAGGCGCGCGGCAGCGCGGGGTTGACTGTAGTAGAGAGAACTGGAGACGGTATCGCGATCAAGTGTGATGAGTGGCATCATTGGTGCCGGTGGAGTTGCGTCTAAAAGTATCAGTGAATAGTAAAAGTGATTTCAAATTGGGGCGCGTCAACTTGCTACTAGAATTGGACAATGGAATATCTCTAAAACGGCATAAGTTACCTGCCTCGTGCATGCATAACCCACGATAAGCCCACAGGACCGAGGGTATATGGAAGGAAGCCCTCGTGTTTCCGACATCAGAAGTATGAACCAATGCACGCACAAGGCGATGCTAGATCAAATGAGACGAGTAATGGCTGGCGCGCTCTCTTTGATGCGCAAAAATTTGCATGGAAGTACCTACCTACATAGAGAGACGTTTCGCAACTCGTCGGCTACTGGAGAGCGGAGACAGGAATATTATGTTGCCCGAATTCAACCGTATAGTGTGGCCTATCCTAGACAATATGCGAAGTCGGGTTGCAGATAATGTTAATGATGACATCGATGCCCAATTCTGACTAGATACCTACTGGGCAAACAACTGTGGTGTACAGATGTACAGGGAAGTATAAACTTGAGTATTCTGAAAATAATTAGTACCTATCTAATGTCTTGTGAAGTTAAGCCACAATACCTATTGTTTTGGATTTACCTAAGTTTTACAATTAATTCTTGTATTCATTGCAATCTATAACTATTGCATTATTTTGTTTCATGGAAATGTGTCATGTAAGTTACATAAAAAGAGTAAAAAAAAAAATAAAAAAAAAAAATATTCAAACAGCGCTATCTGTGTAATGGTGTTGATACTATATGTTTCTTTCAATAATCATCGAAATTAGATTCGGGACCCCATTAGCCGTACTATGCTGCTTGAAATAACTTATTGAATAGGTGCATGAATTTTTTTATGATCAATTAAAAAATGAACAATTCATTTTTACATAGACAGAATGAGAAGTCAGTCCATGTCACGCCATCTATTGATATCCTTGCTTTGTTCGAGCTTTGAAATATTTTGTTTCATCAAGTATTTAATCTTTTTTATTCACCAACAAAATAAACAACAAAACGATTTTCGCTATTTTATGTTTCTAATGTACTCGGAGCATTGGAACGTGGGGACGAAACGCAAAAAAAAATATGAGATTTCATTACATTATTATGTTGTTAGAACAATAATACACAGTTTTGTGACCACTAGCGACCCAAAATTTAGTAGTTTTTTGTACTTTACTTATTATTCTATGACTTAAAAAAAAACGTGACGGGGTGGTAGCAAGCCTGTTGTGCCGGATGTTTAATATGTGTTGGAGATATGGCCGCGTGCCGGATGACTGGTGCAAGGCTGTAATCGTACCACTATATAAGGGAAAAGGCTCACAGCAGGAGTGTAAAAACTACCGCGGCATTAGTCTTTTGAGTGTTGTCGGCAAATTATATGCGAAAGTTTTAATAAATAGAGTGGTAAAAGTGACGGATGAACAAATATGGGACGTGCAAGCAGGACTTAGAGAGGGAATGGGCAGTATGGATCAGATCTTCTCCTTGAGGAGCATAGCTGAAAAACATCTGGCTAAGCACAAAAAAGTCTACTGTGCCTTCGTGGACTTGGAGAAGGCCTATGACAGTGTGTAGATAGGATGAACTGTGGTCGACGCTATCCGGGTACGGTGTGGACCGGCGCTTGGTACGGGCACTGAAATCTCTATATAGGGATTCCAGTGCTTGTGTTAGGATTAATGGGGCGTATACGAACTGGTTTTCCATTTCAAGGGGTGTTAGACAGGGCTGTGTAGCGTCACCGTGGTTGTTAAACTTGTACATGGATAGTTGTCTGATAGGTTTGAAAGAGTATGAGTGCGGATTGAGGATGAATGAGTTGCCTGTCAAATGCCTTCTCTATGCAGATGATCAAGTTCTACTTGCATCGTCAGCAGAACAGTTGCAAGACATGGTGACTGTGATGAATGAAGCTTTTAAGTTAAAAGGGATGAGTATAAATGTAAACAAGAATAAGGTAATGGTGTTTGAAAGAGAATAAGATGTATCGAAGTGTGAAGTGAAAATAAATGATAAGAGTGTGGGGCAAGTGAACGAGTTTGTATATCTGGGAAGTATGTTCACAAGGGATGGAAAGATTGAAGAGGATGTGGAAAGGAGAGTGAATGCAGGGAATACATTGAATGGTGCTATGCATGCAGTTGTGACCAGCAAGTCGATGTCTCCGGAAGCTCGACTCGCCGTTCACAACAGCGTGCTGGTGCCTACACTTATGTATGGAAATGAAAGCTGGGTATGGCAAAAAAGACATGAAAGTAGGATTAATGCAGTAGATATGCGCTCCTTGCGGAGTATGTGTGGTGTAACTTTAACTGATAGATTGAGGAATGAGGTAATAAGGCAACGTTGTGGTTTAAAAGAAGATGTAGTGACTAAAATTGAATAGGGTATGTTAAGATGGTTTGGCCATGTTGAGAGGATGAATGAAAGTCGGCTAACGAAAGGTATTTACAAGGCAGACGTGAATGGAAACGCCGGGAGGGGACGCCCTAGAAAGACATACATAGACCTTATAGGTGATGTTCTTCAGAAAGGCCAAGTGCGCAGTACCCATAACCGACGTGTGTGTATGACTAGATGTATGAATGTGTGTGAAGCAAAAGAAGTATGTAAGGATCGTAGCAGGTGGCGTTCTGTAGTTTCTGCCTACCCCCATGGGAAAAAGGCGGGAGTTTATGTATATATGTATGTTAAAAAAAAAACTTTAGATCAAAATGTAGATAATTGAATTCTCTTTGAGGTGGTGTCAATTTCATTAAAATACTCCCAGCGGTTTTGGTGCGATTGTCTTGTTTTTGTCCGTTTTAGACATAACTTAACAAATTAATTACACTATGTTATACGAATAAAACTCAAATTCTGCTTAGATGAAATTATTAAAAAAATGCTCTTATATAACATATATTTTTTCCAAAAAATTACAACAAGCCGTTTACACGTGATTCTCATTTTAAAATCGGCTACTCAAGGGAATCGGCGCCTTAATGGCGACATACTTCCCTCTGCAGTTCTCTCTAGTCAAGTCCTCCGCACCTTCGCGTCTCCATCCAAATTGTGTGTCACCTTCCTCTAGGATTCAAATCCTTCCCTAGCATTGGACATTAGAGTAAATTAAGTGTTGCCAATTGAATAAAATCGAATTGAAATTTGACTCAGTATCAACTAAATTAATAAGTTTACAAGCGATATTTCTTTATTCCCGATTATTAATCAAAAATATACCTTCCTCCGATATATATGCTTTTTCTTTTTTTTTTCGTCGATATAATCACCAAACCTTACATCAAAATCTCTTAAAGAAAACTCCCATCAACCTTGAATCCGTATCTTTATTTAGGCTACTTTACCACCAAAAGCGATCGCGAGCGCTACTAAGCGAGAATTGATAGCTTTCACAGGATCACATCAACATAATCCTTTGGCTCTATCTTTTCTGTTACGTAGCGAGGTGGGTTCATAAAATTGATAAGGGAAGAGGTTCCGTTTTCTACGCTTTTGTGATATTAAGGACAAGTTTATAAAAATTAGGACGAAATCTGGATATAATCAGATCTGTCCCGACCTTCACAAACCAGAACTGGGTATAACGATAAGCGTTGACATGATTGGACCTGTGCACCTGTAGCCAAGTTGACAATCTACAATCGATAACGCTAGTAGAAAACGAATCAATGTATGGGAATGTAACATCTGAACGTTAAGTCACGTGGTCAGAGCATACAAATAGAAGGCGTTAACGATTGTAGAAAGAGATTCGATACGAAACGTTCGTAACTTGGCTAGGGGGGTATTTTGGCTTCAAAGATGCACAATTGTCAGTTGGGACGAACGGCTTAAAATGCTTTTTGAGGCAGAGTCTCGGTATGTCTGGTCACCCATCTACGGACCGACCCTCGGCAAGCGATACTTAACGCTGGAGTCCAACACGTTATTGTTTAGCGCGTAGTTCTTTTCTACGGCTGTCTCCTTGGCAAGACTGGCTGTCTACTAGATTCCTCTAAAAGTATTGGGAAGAATCACTTGGGATATAGGTTTTAAATCTAGAATCTGTTATGGTACTTACTATACATAGATATCAACATAATCCTAAAGCCTTATCTTTTCTGTTACGTAGCGAAGAGGGCTCATAAAATATATAAGAACAGAAGTGCCACGTTGCGATATTAAGAATATGCAGATAAATATCAAATGATATAAATATTGGGTTGAATAAAAATTATCATATTTGTTAGTAAAATATAACACGTAATAATAAACATTTTTATTTAAAATTTCAGGTCATATTTCAGGTTCATAGTTCAATGGGATGATGAAAGTGATAATGGTGGATCGTACCAACAGCCTTGAACTAACGGGAATGCTGAACCTTGACATCGTGAGCGTCTTCGTCTACCTAGGGTCAAACATTAATAACACTGGATCATGCGAAAAAGAGATAAGGAGACGTATAGGGATGGCCAAAAATGCAATGTCCCAGTTGCACAAGATATGGAGAGACCGTAACATCATGCGAAAAACTAAAACCAAATAGGTGACTTCGCTAGTATTCTCCATATTCTGTTATGGAGCGGAGACCTGGACACTGAAAAAGGCCGACAGAGACCGAATAAACGCCTTTGAAATGTGGAGCTGGAGAAAGATGCTACAGATTCCATGGACCGCCTTTTGCACCAACGCGGCAACGTGTCTATTCTGAGAGAGCTTAATGTCAAAACTAGACTTTCCACTATTTGCCTTCGTAGGGTGCTGGAATTCTTCGGACATATTGCTCGTAAAGAGGGTCACAATCTTGAACAGCTGATGGTGACAGGCAAGGTAGATGGCAAACGTCCCAGAGGACGCAGTCCCACGAGATGTTCGGACCAAATACGATCTTCTCTGAACATCAACTTCCACAATGCCCTTCATGAAGCTAAGGATCGCTGCAGATGGAGGGAAATCGTACGGGAGAAACTGATGCAGCGGGAGAGTCACGACCCTCAGTAATGAGGAAAACGATGCGAGGAGGGAGGGAGTTCAATGGGAAATAAAAATTCTTCAGAACAAAATTGTGTGATAGATGACGGGCAGATGGACAAACTGACACGTGAGTGACATCAATATGGCTCCGTTTGGATCCTTCGGATACGGAACCCTAAAAATAAAACGTGTTCTACCAACCTCAAAACGTAACATGGGTCAAGGGCAGGAATGTTAGTGTAATGTACGTGTTTTTACCTATAAGTCAGTGGAATCTTAAAAATTTAAAGAATCGCTTTGCATGGCAGGTTTTGAGCCGTAAACTTATGCCTCTCCAATAGCTTAAGTCATTGGGCTCGTGCAGAATATTTTTTATTGAGTTTTTAACTAAACCTTTAAAAGTGTAATTAATGGTTTAATTGATATATATGATTTGACCTTTACATCTCTGCATTATTTAACTTTACTTTAAAAAACTTTGACCTGTGAGTTTTCTTCAGTGTAGTCAGCTAAGAAACAAACGCCTAATCATAAAATTTACAATAAAATTGACAAAATAAAATATAATTTGACAAAACCATTTAATTCCTTTCAAACTAAACTTTCTCTTATTTTGTTTATTGATGATTTTTCTAATTTGTTAAGTTGTGCTTATGTAATTTTATTCCTAAGCAATCAATTTCGTTTGCCAAAACAAAACTATAAAAAAAATTCTCCCCAAAAAAAGAGCCTTAAAAATCTCCTCGATTCCATTATTGCATAACACATTCCGTCTCAACGGATATGAGGGCTGGACCGGAAAGGACCGGATCCAAGATGGCCGCCCACCCGGCCTCCGGAACCAAAACCGTAACCCAATTATAGGCTAGTTCGATACCACGTGTGTTTTAAAAGATCGGTTTTATGTCCGTCTTTTATTAGGCCCTTTTAATTTAGTTAGGTTTTTTTTGTTGCGAAAATTGGGATTTAGTTGTACTTTTATTTAGCAGAAGTTTCCTTAAAGACCAGTGCCTAAGCCTTTGGCAATGGTAAAAAGTGACAAAAAATAATAGTAGGATAAAACCCATTTGAAAAGAAAGAGAACAATATGTAGTATAGTAATGTATATATTTTTTTACACCATCAAAATTAGAGATTTCAACGAACCAAAAGCCCACCGATTTAAAAAAAAAAAAAAGAAGTTAAATTAAAATATCAAAAAACCCGACTGCTTCAAAAGCGATTTTTTTTATTTAACTTTTTTTATTTATAACTTTTTAGTTAGTTTTTTTCGAATTAGGTACATTTAAACATATCAGTATTATATATTTTTGAAACCACCTCTTAAAACCCTTTATTTTGATACCCCACACGATGGGTTTGGAAGAAAAAAAATATTTGGGCCCCTACAATATGGCACCCAAAATCCGCCATTGTTCTATTGTCCAATTTTTTATGTAGCCAGTGACACTCGCAGGGTTAAGACGAATCGATTGACGTACGAATCATCCAAATAAGCCAACGCGTTTGGACTCTGGAACGCCATAGAGGAACAAACATACATACATACTTACATATATACATACACACATAGACTGATAAACACATTACCCTCCTTCGGCAGTCGGGTAAAAAAAAAATTATCGATTGAAAATTAGGGTTTTTGTTCGATATTAAGTAAAAATAAGGTGTAAAAATTAATATTTTTAATAAAAAAAATTACAGTGTGTTTGGGATATAAAAAGGTAAGTTTTCACCAAATACCATGAAAAAAAAATTTTGCTAAAAGATAATAATAAAGATATTTGAAGTTTTGACATAAATTTTGATGTTATGTGAAAAAAGTGTAAATTGAAAAGTTTTAGATCTTTTTTGTTACCTATAACTTGGCCATTTAACTTTTGTCTATACGACTTGTAGTTTTGCCGGCAATCGAAATAAACCATTTTCTACCCTTAAAAACCCCTTTGCACTTCCCGACCTCAGATCGCCCGTAAATTATTTGTCCTCTCATTTTTGTTATATTCTCTTCCTTTTCCAATGGGTTCTATCCTACTATATTATTTTTCCGTTTCAAAAATTATCGACCCTGGTCTTAATGAAAGAGTTTGGTAGCTAGCGAAAGAGCGTGGCTTCCTTGGAAAGCCGTTTGCCAAGCCATATCAGTGTCGGCTTCCAGTGTAGCTGTTATCACAGGAAGCGTCTAGCTACATTACAAAGACAACGAAGACTGCTTATCTGACGCATCAAAAGCCTACACTATTCTCATACTACTTTTAAGCAAAATGCCACCAAAAGGGATGATGTGTTCTGGCTTGTCTCTGTAGTGGCAATGCTTCTAATATACGATGCTTCTTTCTTTCTTAATATAGTATAGCTGATGATCTTAACACGACGACCTTGAAGCAAAAAAACGCGCTCTCGTTTCACACCCGCGCGACCCAAAATACAGTAGTTTTTTGTACTTTCCTTATTATTCTATGACTTATTAAATGCCTCATATATAATTGTAGATAATGCAGTCTTTGAGATGGTGAAAATGTCATTAAAATATTCCCGGCGGTTTTGGTGCGATTTTCGTTTTTTTTTGTCCGTGTTAGACATAACTTTACAAATTAATTACACTATGTTATACGAATAAAACTCAAAATTTTCTTAGATCAAATTATTAAGAAAATAGTCTTATGCAACATATTTTTTTTTTTCAAAAAATTCGGTCTAGCCGTTTAGAAGTGATTCTCATATTAAAATCGGCAACCGAGGGGTATTTGTAGCTTAAGCGATGGTGAACACCTGTCATCAGCTGAGCTGCCTTGATTTTAAACCCTGGTGCAAAAAGAGGAGCTTTATTAGTTTGTTTGTCTTGTGTATCCATGTGTTTCTATGGCATCTTAGCTCCCTAACAGATGAACCGATTTGGTATCGGGGTGTTTTTTGCCACCTACTCAATAACATTTCCTAAAACTGACAGCATTGTCCTGACCTTACTAATTCCAATTGATTTGGGATCAGCACGTTCTCAAAAATTACCTCCTTTTTAACCGCCTTCAAAAAAAGGAGGAGGTTCTCAATTCGGAATCCTTTTTTTATTTCTTATTTATGTTCCCCAATTACTCAAAGACGCCTGGACGGATTTGAAAAATTCTTCTTTAGTTGAAAAGGATATACTTCATATGTGGTCCCATGGTCATCAGGTCAGGATCTGATGACGGGATCCAAGAAAAATCGAGGGAACTCCTCAAATATTAAAGACATGCATATAGCGATTTTAGTATTTTCACTAATAATGCAATTATTTGAACTCAAAAAGTATTATTTGGCGAAGTGAGACTGATGAAGAAGACCACAATGGCCACTGGAACTCCCAAATAAAACAATATATCCTAGTCGTGTTTGGGCTTATTGGAATCATCATGAGATGTACTTTGGCTATAAATGACTTTCATGCTAATTTGGCACCTACCAAAACTAAAAAGAGGAAAATAAAAAACTTTTAACAAATAATCAAACCGACTTCCAAATCAAAACACTACAAAGCGAAAAATAACTTTCTTTTCCGAAGTCGGTATCGAATAACGGAAAACAATGGGTACAAAAGACACCGACTTCGATAAACAAAGTTATTTTAAATAATATCATCTTTCACACAATCCATCTACCATTTTTACTAAGCTTGCTGCTTATAACAATTTCCTTTTGAAGCCATATAATTACAACTCATATAAAACCTTCACATTATTATTTAAAATGGAAGTCAGCCTGTCAGTTTTGTATTACTTACTGAGAATTTTGAGAAGCCTTTTATCTGAGTACTTTCATTCCCTAGATACTTAATTAGGTAGAATTTTTCGAGACTCTTTAAAGGTAATAAACTTTTGTATTCTGTGAAGGGTTTCTTCCTCGTAATGAAAATTCATATTGTATTATGCCTTCTGTTTCCTAGACCTGCGAACGAGGCCTTGGGGTCATTGTTACGTGACAAGACTCACTTTTTCTGTCACTATGGAGTGGGTATTCCGTGTTGTTAGAAAAAGTGAGTGCGACCAGGTAGTTACTTTCATTTTTAAAAAAATATTTATTTCCTTTGCTTTAATATGGTTATTTAAGTAATTCACCTGAAAATTCTGAAGCCCGATATTGTTATTTTTTCTTTGATACAAGTGATATCGTATAACGGATAAAGTTCATAACTTCATGAGTTGAACCTTTTTTTTGGCATCGGAAATCCTCTAATGACTTCTCCCGCTCTGGGTGAAGCTGAAGGGCTTGCCAGACTTTTACTGACTAAAACCCACCAGTGTTCCTTCAGTTGCTTGTGCCAGGGCCGCGGTAACTCACTTTCAAATTCATTCGCAACTCTCCTTAGTTGAACCTGTGTTTCAGAAGGCACAGTGTGGGTTGCCAAGCCACAAACTGTACCGATGACCTAGTGGTTGCCACTGGAATCCGATGATGTAGTAACATGCCATATTTCCTCTTAATGCAATATCTTCATTCATGCAATACTAGCTTTTGCCAGAGGCTTTGCCGTGAGAAGTGTTTTATCATGGAAATTATACGTGGATAAAAAATATCTTCTGTGCCATTAATCACTATAATCAATCTCTGTGCCAAATTTCATCCAGATCCTTTCAGCCGTTCCGGCGTGATTGAGTAACAAACAAACATCCATCCATACATCCAAACTTTAGCATTTAAAATATTAATACGATTTTTGAAGGACAATGCCCAAAAGATTCAAAACAATTTTCGACAAAGAGTCCACCATAGACACGTAGCCATTTTGCCAAGCAAAATTCTTAAAGTATCAAACACTTCAGCAAACTACGTAGGTTTAAAGTCTAACACAGACATTCCATAAACAAATTCACGACAAGTTCCAACATGTCCGCTCGACGACCAGTTTTACATAATTATTCAGTGCTGCGTTATAATTAATATAAAATTAATTTGTTCACTACAGATGGAAATATTTCATTGTTAAACTATTTTAGTTGGGTTAATTAATTATATCGTTGGGTTTGTGGTTGACAGCTTAGCGCAAATTTCTGGGATTGAGGCTTAGGTCGGGTAAAGATTTTTATGAATTTTTGCAATAATATTTTCACAGGAGCAACCCGGAGTCAGGATTTTTTTTCTGTTTGTAATAGGTTCACCCACTATTACATGGAGTTTTGTCATAAATGACAAAATGTGCACGTGATATATGTATGTCGCAAACAGGAGGACTTCCTTCCATATACCCTCGAACTTGTGGGCTTATCGTGGGTAATGCGTGCACAAGGCGGGTAACTTATGCCGTTTTAGAGATATTCCATTGTCCAATTCTAGTAGCAAGTTGATGCGCCAATTTGTAATCACTTTCACTAGCCTGATACTGTTAGACGCAACTCCACCGGCACCAATAATGCCACTTATCACACTTTTTCGCGATACGTCCCGCTCCAGTACTCTGTACTCCAATCAATCCCGCGACCTCGCGTCTCCCTCCAAATTGTGTGTCACGTGTCACCTTGCTCTAGGATTTAAATCCTTCACTAGCATTGGACACTGGAGAAAACTAAGTGTTGCCAATCGAATAAAATCTAAATGAAATTTGAATCAGAAGCTAAATGTTGCCAATTAAACAAAACTGAATTAATACGTTTACAAGCGATATTTCTTCGTTACCAACTATTAATCATTTACCTTCCTCCGATATGTACATCTCTGCCCAACCCTTTGAGAAAAACAGGCTTCATATTATGTTATGTTATTTTAATAGAGAATATCTAACATCGAATAATGCAAAAGAAAAACATTCTCCATTTACAATATCATAAGACGACAGCAGAAGAAAAACTTTTTTGCAAAAAAGTTTACCGTCTCCAAAAACAAAACACTAAAAATTGCAATAGTTATTTATGATACAAGTGCGGAAGGTAGGTGATTTCCGATGAGTGGCATGTTTATTCACGAGCGAGCGCAGCGAGTGAGTGGATAAATCGACACGAGTCGGAAATCATCTTACGTACGTGTATCATACAACATTTTACTATGCATTGTGCGAGGAAATAAATAAATTAATAAAATGAAATTAATAAAATGGCGGGCTCATTCAAGCGTGTCCAGCATATCCACAGATTAACTAATAGTTCCTCGGGCATATCTGCTGCGCATGTGCAAGTAGCTGTCACATCGTAACGCAATAAGGCACGAGCAAAATATACGTTCTGCCAAACATTTAATGAATATTTAAAATTAATTTATTGTTCAAAATCTAAATCTAGAGTAATTAAAAACGCCTAAAATTAAGTATTAGTTTTATTTTACCTTTTATATGAATGTTAATCTGTACATAATTAATATGTAAAACTTTTCTCAAATAATAAAAACTCTATGCGTCGGACTGACGTTGGAGTTAAAAATTAAAAAAATACAGGAAAGTAAAAAGCACTAGTGAAAAAAGTGACACTTTCCGCACAGTTTGGCTTGGAAAACTTGGAAAACTGCTCTTTTCGAGGACATGCATTGTAAAATAACTTTCGTTTCGGAAGTCGGTGCCGCAAAACGAAAAATACGTGAGGTAAGAAAGACATCAACTTCCTTAACGAAGGTTATTTTGTTTTTATTACTCTCTTTTTTAGTTTTGGTTCACCATCACCACAAATTGAGCAAGTTCCATAAGTTCGTAAGGTACCCAAAGGAATGACAATATACCCATAATAACTAAATATACACATTCGTGCTGTTTGTCGCTAAAGAGTTCGGTTGTATAATCCATATCATAAAAACTGCTTAACCAATTTTGATGAAAAATACACTATGACCTAAGTTGAGAAGCTATAGTTTTCGATTCTGACATAACTTAATTCCATAATTTAGTTCGTTGTCATAATACATCTAATTCAGCTTTATTTTATTTTGATTTGTGCTTTTTGACATCAATCGATTCCATGTTATAAGGATATTATATTTTTGCTACTGACATAACTTCATTCCTCAATTTTATTCATTGTCATATTTCAATTTGTTTTTTTTTATTTTAATTTTTACTTAATTTTAATTGCATGAATTGACTATAGTGTATTTGTATTGTTGTGTTACTTGTATGGGTCATGAAATAAACGAATTTTATTTTTTATTTATTTAAGTTGAGAGATACTTAATTACCAATAAAAAAGAATTATTAAAATCGGTTCAGTCAAACGCGATAAGATCGCGGATGAACCTACATACACACGGGTATACAGATCAAACTAAGAACCTCCTTTTGAAGTCGTTTAAAAAGGCAAAATTCGCAACAAAGCGTCTCTACACAGTATTAAGTTGTCACACACAACGGTGACTGGACGTTGCCATTCAGTGCTGTATACTTACTGATCAATCTGGTTGTTTTATTATAAACCCCAAACCCTAAATAATGTAACTAGTAAACACCACAAAGTGAAAAACAGACCTCCATAACTATATATGTTCCCGACAAGCTCAAACACGTCCGCAACGAGTTTAACATAATTATTCAGTGCCGCGTTATAACTCTTATGTTAACTTGATAACTATAGACAGTGTCGGCTTTGCGAAAGATTTCTTTGTGGAATTGTTTCAGTTGTATTTATTAATATTATTGCTAAAGTTTCTTGGCCTCGTTTTTCTAGTGGGTACATGATCGACCGAGGTTCTATTTCCGAGTTGAGCAACGTTGTATCGGGTCATCATTCTTTAGTCACAAAATATAGCCAAAATAGTATGTAGGACGGAATAGAATGTTTGTGCGAAAAATAACTTATTTCCCGAAGTCAGTGTCTTTTGCACCCATTGGTTTCCATTTTTTGACACCAACTTCGGAAAAGAAAGTTATTTTTCGCTTTGTAGAGTTTTGGTTTGATTTTTTGTTAAAGAGTTTTTCAATTTTCTCTTTTTAGTTTTGGTAAGTACATCAAATTCACATGATAATCATTTATATCCAAAGTACATCTTATGACGATTCCAATAAGCCCAAACACGACTAGGATACATTGTTTTATTTTGGAGTTCCAGTGCCTACCTGCCGGCTTCATCATCAGATCAGTTCGATGGTACCATTTTCATTAGCATCATTTATTTATAAGTATTTGCTTCTGCCTGAGAAGAAAGAAAAGAAGAATTTTCCAAATCGGTCCAGGCGTCTTTGAGTAACCAGGGAACATAAAAAAAAAGATTGCGACAAATTGAGAACCACCTTCATTTTTGAAGGCAGTTAAAAAAAAGAGAGTGATGATATCTTATAGCCCAATGCTGTAAGTTCTAATTCTAAAATATAGATCAATAAAAATAGCCAAAGAAAATAGGCAGTCTGAACTAGATAGCTTATATAAATCTTTCAGTCAACCATTCAATACTTTATTACTTCAAAATTGGCAAAATTTCACTATGCAGCAAAAAAGTACACTCTTTATTCACTCACAGACTAAAAGTACAGCCAAGTAAAAAATCGAAGCTAGCATAAAAATATCTTAGTCTAGAAAATTAAAAACAGCGATATCGTCTCGCATAATGAGTGTACCACAGTTGACCTACTTTGACTTTGTGTGTGACTGTACTTCGTGTTGGACAGACCACAGAGTAGATTCGGTACAGAAGGCCAGCTTTATTCAACGAGAGAAAACAAAAGCAGTGACGTACGAAGATCTATCTAATCTGTATATTCATATTAGAATCTTCTATCTTTATTTTTTTCAAGATTTTAATTGCAGTCACTGTTCAATATAATGCTCAATCTAGACAGAAAAGTAGAATAGTATTGTGTTTTAAAACCATCGGCTCTTTGAGCCGTCTCAAATTTTAATTTACATAGTATATATAGTTTAAGTCAATTTTGCAGTCTCAATAAAAATGTTTCTTTGCTTTTGTTAAGCCAAAAAAAGAACGAGCTAAGCATACCAGGCCCCTCAGAAAGTATTGCGAAAAAAAGTTTTTATATATGGGAGACTGGCCAGTTATAATGTTTTTCGAAAATATGATTATTTATAAGTAAAAATAAGTAAGTTCCAATTTCAAAATTTCCCTCCACATTTTTTGCGAGTTAATTCAAAGTATTGTGTCTCACTGAAATATGGATCTGCGCCGGGAACATTTTAGAGCTATGATTTTATACGATTTCAAGTGTCGCCTGAAACCGGATGAATCGTACGATAGACTTCAAATGGCATTCATGGATGAAGGCCCTTCCAAGGCAACCGTGTATCGTTGGTATAACGAATTCAAGCGCGGTCGACCAACTTTGGGGGATGACGAAAGAAGCGGTCGCCTTTTGACGGCTGTTACCGAAGAAAACGTGCTAGCAGTGAAAAATTTAATCCAAGACAATAGGCGAATTACATATCAGGAGATTCAACACATATTGAAGATTGGATCGGGAAGCGTTCACGAGATTCTACACAGCCATCTTCGCGTGAGGAGGATAGTATCACGCTGGGTGCCGCACAACCTCACCGATGCTCAGAAGCAGGCCCGGGTGGAATGGTGCCGTGATATGCTTAACAAATTTGAAGCAGGCTCGTCTCGGCGTGTTTACGACATCGTTACAGGTGATGAGTCCTGGATTTATCAATACGACCCAGAAACCAAGCGCCAGTCGACTGTTTGGGTGTTTCAAAATGAGCCAACGCCTACCAAAGTGAAGCGATCTAGAAGCGGGGGTAAGATTTTGATCGCTAGCTTTTTTAATTTGACTGGCCACTTGGTATCAATTCCCTTACGGGATCAAAGAAGCATTAATGCCGAATGGTATACTACCAAATGTTTGCCAGAAGTTTTCTCTGTTATAAGCAACAAGCGACCAAACACAGGGCTCCGCGGGCTACTGCTCCACCACGACAATGCACCTGCGCACACCGCACTCAAAACGAGGGACTTCCTGGACAGCACGCCAGTCAAACTCCTGGGTCACCCTCCTTACAGCCCTGATCTAGCACCGTGTGACTTCTTTTTATTCCCAAAAATAAAACATCAGCTCAAAGGGATACAATTTTCGTCGCCGGAAGATGCGCTGGCTGCGTTCGAGCAGGCTGTAAACGAGGTGTCTGCGGCGGACTGGAAAAAGTGTTTTGAAAACTGGTTTAGGCGCATGAATCTTTGTATAGAGGCTGGTGGAAAGTACTTTGAAAAGATTTAATAAAAATATATGTACGTATAGAACAATTTTTTTTAGTTTCGCAAAACTTTCTGAGTGTCCCACGTATATTTTAGACTCGCAATGGATTCCTCTCAACATAATATTTCGCCATTAAAGTCTGATATTATGCCATTTTTTTGAGAGAGACGCAATAACAGTTGTATGTCTTTGACTAGTTCTGTCAATTAATCGGCAGAATCCATCAGAATGAAGACAGCATCCTCATCCTCCGTACCTCGGCTAGTTGACAGAATTTGTAACACGTAACGTTACTATAGAATAGTCGATTCGTGAAGCGTGTCTATGTGTGGGTGCGTTTTCGCTCGTTGTATAGAGCCGGCCTTCTGTACCTATCTACTCTTTGACAAGACACCCAGTTTCATGCTTTCGAAGTTGCTATAGATTTAAGATTTGCTAGCGGAAGATGGAATTGATATCGTCTCAGCGAAAATAGAATGGAATATTGAATTCTCCGTCGATGTCGTCGGCAAACTGAAGGTGAGTGATGTACTCGCCATTAACTTTGATGCCTAGCCACCTCCAGTCCAGAACCTTGAAGACATCCTCCAGCGCAGCAGTAAACAGTTTCGGCGAAATGAAGTCTCCATGTCTTACACCGCGCTGGAGAAGGATACGTTTCGAGGTCTGATCCTGAAGACAGATTGACATGGTGGCGGTTTTTGTATTTTTTTTTTTTTTTTTTTTTTTTATATATTATAGGCTCGCGCTTGACCACTATCTCACCTGATGGTAAGCGATGATGTGGTCGACGGTGAAGCACGCTTGCCTAGAAGTAACCTATTCACTCTTGACTTAAAGACTCCTAGATTGTAGCTATCGGAAAACACAGACTCTATATAAACACTTCAACACCTTGATGTACCAGTAGTCGATCTGGCACCGTTAGAGAGACTGCGGTACAGCCCAAGGTACTCTCAAATGGCTAGGGCTGCAAGAAAATGGTAGTTTTGTATAAGAAGAAACTCTTGCAGCGAAATAACGAGCATTGATCGAATATCATTATTACGATTTGTCAATTTCAGACGCATCCATTAGTGGTATTCTCTAAGCATCACGTTCGAAATTCAAACAGTGTTGTGAAACTCGTTATAAATGCTTTAAAAACAAATGAATTCGCTTTCAAATTGTGTACATGTATTTAAGAGAAGTGAGCTGTGAAATTTACAGAATGCATTACTTATAGATTTCTTTCTAAGATGAAAGATATTCACCGTAACTCAGACGGTGTAAGAACAAAAATAATTTGGAAGAGCACCATTCCTTTAAATCTTCGCCCCATATTTTCGCTACGTTTCGCTTTTCTGACGTAACTGCCAGATAGCCCACCTGTTGTGTAACTGTCACGTTCATTCCCTAGGGAAGACGGTGCCACGAAGTGGTCACGTGCATGGCGGAAGTAGTGGTAGTAACGACTTTGGTACCCAGGGAATAAGCCAATGGGGTAGGACATGACGAAAATTGGTGTTAGTTTCATAAAAATCCTAACGCCTTTGAAAATTGCCGAGTACAGTCACCATGTGATTCTTTTCGCAAGTATCCTCCATCTTTTATCATGATTTAAGGTAAGGATTTTAATTTGATTTACCATCATGACTGTAACAGGGACGGAATACGACAGATCGGTTTGTTCTGATCTGCACCTGTAGCCAAGTTGACAATCTACAACAATCGATAACGCTAGTAGAAAACGAATCAATGTATGGGAATGACACATCTGAACGTTAAGTAATGTGGTCAGAACAAACGAATATAAGGCGTTAACGATTGTAGAAAGAGATTCAATACGAAACGTTTGTAACTTGACTAGGGGGGTGGTTATGTTTAGAGCTGTATATTTCGCCAATTAAATGTAGCTTAGAGGACGACCCTACTTTTACCAACCGGGCACGAAACTAGACTCTGGGTTATAATAATACCCAATTA
The DNA here is from genome assembly GCA_949775005.1 of Orthosia gothica. Classification (NCBI taxonomy): domain Eukaryota; kingdom Metazoa; phylum Arthropoda; class Insecta; order Lepidoptera; family Noctuidae; genus Orthosia; species Orthosia gothica. Next base: position 1,324 of record CATKRY010000263.1, on the reverse strand, counting down.
TATTATGTTTGGATATGTTGTGGCCTATAGAATTGATCACTTCATGATGTGGCTGACCATTTCATGAAATGGTGGCATGTATGGACAATATCCGCTGCCCACATCATGATATGGTCTGGTCAGATCAATAAACAATAAGCATTTGACGATATGAACAGTAACCAAATGTACGGCTGTTTTATGATTATTTATTAGTTTATCCTCGCACTGGTACGCCTTGCAGCAATTACACCAATGGAGTACAATCATATAATAAACTCACTATAAGTCCAGGTGTCCTCACGTTTTCTTTCACCGTTGCCTATGATGTTCAAGATAAACTTAGATAGTACATATGAATTTGATAAAGTTACATTGGTACTTGCCCGGATTTGAATCCACGACCTCAAGCACGAGAGGCGAGGTCCAGTGACTAAGACCTCGCCTACGTGGTGGCTCAGTAGCCACCACGTAGTTACCCACTGGGATTGAACCCATGCTGAGCAGTCGCATTTGTGTCAGCTACACCAACGATGTTAAGTAGTAGCAATAAACAAACTGTACCTACCTATATTATTTTCATTAAAAAGTTTCATGGAACTTTGACATCATGTTACCAAGTTTTAATATATTAATTGAGTCCGCGACTCTCATCTGATAAATAAATAACTTACCTACAAGTTTTGTTTGAAATTAGAATATTTTTCACGTTCTAGTTGATTTTTGGCCTCTATTAAACTTTGTGATTAATTTTATATAGTCAGTATATTAAACTAAAGTATTTGGGATACTTTTGGTATAACTAAATGATGGTTGCTGAATATCAATCAGGCACCAACACTGGTCAATATTTTTTATGTCCGCTCGCGCTTGACTGCTATCTCACCAGTTGGTAAGCGATGATGTGTTCGACAGTGGAACACGCATGCCTAGAAATAACCTATTCACTCTTGACTTAAAAAACTCCTAGAGCCACCTGTATATGTACTTAGTATTGTTTCCACATGTATAATCTCAGGGTCAGATATATTCAACTGACTTCCCAAAAAGGTTCTATGTTCAGCTTGCATGTATATTTAATTTTTTATTTATGTTCACCGATATCTCTGTCAAATCATGGTCCGATTTTGAAATTTATTTTTGTATTTGAAAGAGTATACTGGTGGTCTTATGGTCATCAAGACAGAATCTGATGATGGGATCCCATGAAAATCGAGGGAATTCCTCAAATTTTATACGCATATATATGAAAAAATGATATTTTCTTTAACATCGCAAGCATTTGCACTCAGAAAGTATCATTTGGTGAAGTGGAACTAATGAAGAAGATAGCCAGATCCTTAAT
>CATKRY010000262.1:0-17537 GCA_949775005.1 Orthosia gothica | reverse complement strand
AAGTGGTGTACCAGGCCCCTCAGAAAGTATTGCGAAAAAAAGTTTTTATATATGGGAGACTGGCCAGTTATAATGTTTTTCGAAAATATGATTATTTATAAGTAAAAATAAGTAAGTTCCAATTTCAAAATTTCCCTCCACATTTTTTGCGAGTTAATTCAAATGTTCCCGGCGCAGATCCATATTGTGTCTCACTGAAATATGGATCTGCGCCGGGAACATTTTAGAGCTATGATTTTATACGATTTCAAGTGTCGCCTGAAACCGGATGAATCGTACGATAGACTTCAAATGGCATTCATGGATGAAGGCCCTTCCAAGGCAACCGTGTATCGTTGGTAGGGTAAATACGCCAAACGTCGGCCACCCCCCAATGTTCGGCCGTCTGCACATTTTCAGCTTGCGTTCATTCAAAATATAATTAAGTAGCAATTTTGCCACTCGAATTGCAACCTTAGTTCATACTCTATAAGTACAAACCGTTTCTATTCGATTACGTCACTCACTCTTCGCACACTGAGCGTCAATAGCGATTGCGCCGTTGCAGCGTCAAATTAGCAGCTAAAGTAGCTTACTAGCTGTGAATACCCGCATTTCGGGGATTGATATTACAACGATAAGACCTTTATTTTTTTGTTTTTAAGCTTTGTTATCACTAAAAAGTTTGTTTTACTATATTTTGAGATAGTTTTCTCAACGTTTTGCGTATTGTTTTAAGGGAAAAATAGGGGGCCGCCATTAGAATACCAATTTCGACTTAAAACCGGATTCTCGGCCGTGGCCGACTTAAAATAAATGCAGTCTGTTTTATAACTTGGACAGATGGCGCTGCCATCACGTAAACATCGCGCTCCGTTTAATTTTAGTTAAAAAAATGTTTATAATCGTTTTTTCGTTCTAATTTTAGTATAAATATCAACCAGTTAGTGTAATGGATCATATCAAGTGTTATCTTAGCTTAAATAACTCTGTGAACCCTGAACCAGTCTATGTGATTAAAATAGTGCCATTCTTTCATTTATAGGTGATTCGATTTCAAAACAAAACCAAAACTGTGTTTGTGCTACTGAAAACAAAGACATTGACTCAATAAACGCATAAACAGACTTGTTTTATCAGTTCTAAACTAAAAATTATGTATAATAATCAGTGTTTTAAATTTTCAAACTGTGCGTCGGTTTTTAAATAGAAAGCTTGTTAACCGCCTTTCCAACGAACTTTTAAAAAAAGTTGCCCATACACAACCGTAATTTGGACTGATTTAAATCGTCACAATAGATTATATGCGAACGTCAAAGATCGCCGCGTGGTAGTGCGTGAGTTCGGATCCCACTACAGGCGTGTTCTTTTTGTGTTGTTATTATCACAAAAAAACTATCTAAAGTAATTATTTGAATTGAATTCAACAATTTTCAAGATAATATTGGATTTATTATTTAATAATAATAATATTTGACCGTATAAGCATGCCTCTTAAACGTACACCACCTACAACACCCAGGATTATTAAAATTACAGAAAACTGTGCGCCAGACACATCTACTAGCGCCACCAAAGACACTTTGGCTATGGGCACATCAATTCGTACGCGATCACAAAAGCAGACGCCAAATTCTCAGAATACGGATTTTATGTCGGAAATAAGAACCATTATTGCTGAGTTTAAACAGGAACAAAATAGTAAGCTTGACGCTCTACAAACATCGATAAGCGATATTAAAAAACAAAATATTGGAATTATTCAATCAATAGAACATCTATCTGAAGATTATAATAACCTAAAAAAACAGCTGGAATTGATTGAAAAGGAAAAGCGGGAAAATTTACAATACATTTACACTCTAGAAAATAGAATTGAAAACCTAGAAAACGCGCAAAGAATCTCCAGCATTGAGATTAGAAATATTCCTCCTAGGAGAGGTGAAACTAAAAACGATCTCGCAAAGTTAATAAATACAGTCGGACAAGCAGTAAACCTCACTATTGAAAATAGTGACATAAAAGACGTCTTCCGGATTAGTACAAAATCCGAAGAAAACAAACCTATAATATTGGACTTCAACTCAGTTTTACTTAAAGAAAAGTTTATAGAACACACAAAAAATTTCAACAAGCAACATAAAGAAAATAAATTGAATACATCACATCTTCATATCCACGGCTCCAGTAAACCTATCTTCATAGCAGAAAATTTAACCAGCAAAGGCAAGAGGGCTGTTTTTCTTAGCGCGAGATTTCGCTAAGACCTATAACTTTGCGTATTGTTGGGCCGCCCATGGCAAGATTTTTATTCGAAAAACAGAAGGAGACAATCGCATACGTATAAATTCAGAGGATGATATAGACAAGCTTAAGTCAGAGTATGTACAACTATAACTAGTCACTTTTTCTTTGCTGCAGTATTGTATAAAAAAACATGTGCCATTGTTAACGTTAATACCTAATATTTTGTTAATATGTTTCAAAAAACATTCCTATGACTAGTCTATACTTTAAAAATATTATGATTTTAATATCTTTAAAAAAAATGTTCCTAATTAGATGCAATTGTTATAATATTCACTCACATTATACCTCATTTTATTCACTTACACACACTCACATACACACTATTACACACCCGTTATTTGTTATAGCTATGGTTTTAATATCTTTTGTTAAGATCTTATGCGTTGGATACAGTGCCAGTCGATGGCTGCTTAAATACATAGATCAATTAAATTGCACCCTAAAATATATATTTTTTGAATAATGGATGACTTTAACGTAATACTTAACAATGATTTGGATTCTGTTACAATAGCTCAATCTGCGTCTTGTGATATTGACGACTGCAACTCTTTGTTAAAAAATCCTACAAAAACCCTAAAAATATTAACTCAAAATATACGCAGTATTAATTGCAACACGCCCAACTTTCAAACTTTACTTGCCAGGTCTAATGTTGATTGGGATGTTATTGTCCTAACTGAATGCTGGTTGCAGCGTAACTCTAATGTTCCTGAATTAGATGGTTATATTTCATTCGCTACGCTCAATAATCAAACACAAAATGAAGGTGTGGTTATTTACTGCAAAAATATAGATCAGTACAGCGTTGAGGAACCGGAAATGTTGGATTCAAATTGTCTTATTTTAAAAATAAGCACAAACACTGTAATTGTTGCTGTCTATCGTCCACCTAGTCATAAAATCATCGATAACTTTTTAACATCCCTTAACGATTGTCTAAGCAAACTATCATCATTCCAAAATATTATATTAGTTGGCGATATTAATATTGATATTGTTGAAAATTCCCAAGACAACAGATCCTACACCTATCTCAACCTCATCGCTTCTCATGGTTTGCTCCCAGCTCACACAATTCCTACTCATAGTCGCACGTGCTTAGATCATATGATGATAAAGACAAGATTACCAGCTAAGTGCTATGTTTCTCAAACTTCAGTTACAGACCACAACAGCGTTTTACTATTTCTAGACCATACCAGTAAGAAAAGCCAAGGTATCAAAACGTTTAAAAAACTAGACGACGAAGGACTTGAAAAGGATGTTAAAAATATAAATTTCCAATGTATTTACAACATTTCAGATGTTAACGAGGCAACAAATTTTTTCATACACTCACTAAGTCAAGCCATAAATGATAACACGAAACTTATCACTACATCCAAACGTAAATTAATATTGAAGCCTTGGATAACACCGGGCCTTCTTAGATGTATGCGAAACCGTGATCAATTACAAATTAAAGTATTAAAAAATCCAGATAATGAAATAGTACGTGCCACCTACAAAAGATACAGGAACTTTTGCAACACCTTATTAAAGAAAGTTAAGCAAAATTACGAACAAGAACTAATTAAGCAAGCAGGGAAAAACAACAAGAAACTTTGGGAAGCAATTAAAAATATAACATATACCAATAAAACAAAACAGCAATCCACACAATTAATCTCAACAGACAATCCTATAGAGTCCATAAATTCAGTTAACTCATTTTTTGCAAATGTAGGAAGGAAACTGTCAGAAAAGCTACTCTCACAACATATAAATTTTCCAAATTACAATGCCAACAGCCATCTGATAAATTCTCCTCAAAGATCCTTTGTCCTTCTGCCTACTGACGAAGAGGAAATACAGTCCTTAATAAGTAATTTAAAAAGCGAGTGTGCGGTCGGCGTTGATAATATATCTGGATCCTTTTTAAAACGTTTTTCCAAAATTATTAGTCCCCCACTAACATACTTATGCAATCTCTCCTTTTCTACTGGAATATTTCCGCAGGCATTCAAAACTTCCAGGATTGTACCCGTATTCAAAGCAGGAGACAGATACTGTGTAAATAATTATAGACCAATCTCCATACTGCCAACATTGTCAAAAATATTAGAACGATTAATGAACACCAGGCTTACTAAATATCTTGAACAAAACTCTCTTCTATCTCCTTCTCAGTTCGGATTTCGATCTGGCAGGTCTACAGCTGAAGCCGTCCACGAACTAACAGATCACATAATTAATAAGTTAGACAGTAAAAAGAAGACCTTAGCCATTTACCTAGATTTAGCCAAAGCATTCGACACAGTATCTGTTCCCATTTTGATTAAAAAGCTCGAAAATATGGGAGTTAGAAGTCTGCCGCTGCAACTATTCACAAACTATCTATCTAACAGAATACAAAAAACAAAAATAGGAAATTGGGTTAGCGATGAACTTTCGAACCAATACGGTGTTCCACAGGGCAGTATCCTCGGCCCAACATTATTCTTAGTTTATATAAACGATTTATGTAATATCAGTTTAGAAAACGGAAAAATTATCACGTTTGCCGATGATACTGCCTTGATATTTCATGCTAACACTTGGGATGAGGTTAAACAATATGCTCAACAAGGGTTTGATACCGTCTATAAATGGCTGCATTACAACTTGCTAACCCTAAATGTGGATAAGACGAAATTTATGATTTACTCACTTAAGCCGCAAGATCAACCTGATTTCGACTTAAAAGCTCACTCTTGTGATAATATCAACCAGTGTTCCTGCCCTGGCTTGGTTAAAACTAGTTCCATTAAGTATCTTGGTATAATTATAGATTCCAGACTCAGCTTCCAGCAACATATAGATAAACTAAAATCTACTAATAAAATCCCTCGTTAAACGTATACGCAAATTAATTTATATATTTAAAAACCTACGACATATTTCCAATTCATCAGTTCTTAAGAAAGTTTACTTCGCATTATGCCAATCACTTATATCATATTGCATTACCACATGGGGCGGTTCCTCTAAATCATACATGATCAATCTAGAAAGAGCCCAAAGAGCAGTATTAAAAGTTAGTTGCTTTTTCCCAATCCTATACCCAACTTCTGAACTTTATCAACACTGCCAGGTACTTACATGACGGTATTAAAAAAACACGCTGAACTACCCCTAGATCCCGATCTCCTAACACAAAACAGAAGATCAATCAATGTTTGTCCAATCATTCGTTACAACACAAGTTTCTCTCAACGGTTTTTCTGCTTTCTTGGTACTTTTCTATACAACTCTATGAATAATAAACTATTTCTATACACGCATACGAAAGAGGTTTGTAAAAGGAAATTAAGGAATTGGCTGTTAAACCTTGACTACATTTCCACGGAAAATATTTTAAAACCAGTGTCATAAACTCATACACGCACATTAACACTCACACTCTTACACTCACACATTTACACCCTCACATTACACTTATACAATCACTCATGCACATATCCTTCTCATTTCTCCATTCTCATTAGTTACATAGGTACCTAATTATTGTTTGTAGGTACCTACATACTTTTCAGGGAATAAGATACTTCGTTTGTATATTTTTTGCAGAATTTTTAAATTTTATTTATGTTTGATTTTATTTTAATTCTCTTTAAACTTAATTTTCATTTAATTTAATTTAATTGTATTCTTCTTTAATCTTAAATTTCGATTTTTTAAAGACTACACGTAAATTATTTCATGGTAAATTATTTCTCTATGTAAAATGGGTGATCTGTAACACAGGGCCTTACCTATCTCAGACACCCTTCTCCATATAAGGTTAAGTATTATGATAGTCACTGTATTTTGATGTCGAGATAAATAAAGATTTTTTATTATTATTATTATTATTATTATATTATTTTCCGGGCGCCGATTCCCTTGAGTAGCTGATTTTAAAATGAGAATCACGTCTAAACGGCTAGTCGTAATTTATTGGAAAAAATATATGTTATATAAGACCATTTTCATAATAATTTCATCTGAGCAAATTTTGAGTTTTATTCGTATAACATAGTGTAATTAATTTGTAAAGTTATGTCTAAAACGGACAAAAACACAACAATCACAACAAAACCACTGGGCGTATTTTAATGAAATCGACAACATATCAAAGACAATTTAATTATCTACATTTTGATCTGAAGCTTTTTTTTTAAAGTCATAGAATACCTAATAAGAAAAGTACAAAAAAAAACCGGCCAAGTGCGAGTCGGACTCGCGCACGAAGGGTTCCGTACTTGGTAAATTGCGGTTTACGATTTATGACGTATTAAAAAAAAACTACTTACTAGATCTCGTTCAAACCAATTTTCGCTGGTAGTTTACATAGTAATGTACATCATATATTTTTTTTAGTTTTATCATTCTCTTATTTTAGAAGTTACAGGGGGGGGGGGACACACATTTTACCACTTTGGCAGAGTCTCTCGCGCAAACTATTCAGTTTAGAAAAAAATGATATTAGAAACCTCAATATCATTTTTGAAGACCTATCAATAGATACCCCACACGTATGGCTCTGATGAAAAAAAATATTTTTAATTTTAGTTTCAAGTATGGGAACCCCCAAAATTTTTTGTTTTATTTTTATTTTTGTGTGAAAATCTTAATGCGGTTCACAGAATACATCTACTTACCAAGTTTCAACAGCATAGTTCTTATAGTTTCGGAATAAAGTGGCTGTGACATACGGACGGACAGACAGACAGACAGACAGACAGACATGACGAATCTATAAGGGTTCCGTTTTTTGCCATTTGGCTACGGAACCCTAAAAACTACTAAATTTCGGGTCGCGCGGGTGAGAAACGAAGGCGCGTTTTGTTCCCTCAAGGTCGTTGGCGTTAGTCGTCGTCTTCAGGGGTGAGTGGTGACGTGTGCCGCTAGCGGAGTCGCCAGACTCAGGAAGTAGGGAACGCACGTCAAACCCAAGTGGAATACTGTCTCAGGGGCGACCGTGGGTACTTACACAACCCAGGTACCGCACCGCAACAGATTTGATTGATTGATTGCACAAGAAAGCTGTAAGCTTTCTGTCGATTGGATGGCAGAGTAATGGCAACGGCCATCTTAGTGGCTGGTATAAAAATAATTCTAAGCATGCATTGATATGTCATGGACTTACTGATTAATCAGGCACTATATCTAATGCCCAGGCAATATGAAGCAAGTGAAGTCAAATCGGGCAATTTAATGAATACCTACTGATTAAAACTTCTTTATTATCACATTGTCTGGTCATTTTGAATATTGCTACGTAACTATTAGAATTAATATTTGTTTCGGGATATTTAGCATGTATATTTTGATTTTGGTTGATAAATCGATCTTTCGGCACCGTTACAAGTGCCATGATCACGAGAACTAAAGTCTTTGCGGGTGGTTGTTAATTACGAGCTGACATATCTGTCTACCCTCTTCCTCAATATTTTTTCACGCACGATGCCGCTACCACCCAGAACTCGTCTCACTAGTTTACTCGACATTGTTCACGACAGACGATGCTCACTGTACCCACTTTTGACACCAACTTGACACTCGTTCAATAGTTTTACGACCTTTACATAGTTGAACCTGTGGATTCCAGGCTCTCGACAATTGAAACCCGTCATCCTTATTGAAATTTTTGCACTTGGTTGGATAATGATTGTGACCATGTCAGCTTAAAAAATAATATATTGCTACGTAACAGTTGGGCAATTTGATAATAAAAAAAATAAAGATATAATAACAATAATAATATATTTATTCGATAATCATGTTACATTAGTATGGTTTTTATTGTAAACTAGCTGACCCGGCAAACTTTGTTTTGACATAAAAAGACCAAACATTTATCTACCCTACCTACCCTACCTTACACTACCCTACACTACCCTACCCTACCCTACCATAACCTACCCTACACTACCCTACCATAACCTACCCTACACTACCCTACCCTACACTACCCTACCCTAACCTACCCTACCCTACCCGACCCGACACTACCCTACACTACCCTACTCTACCCTACCCTATCCTATCCTACCCTACCCTACCCTACACTACCCTACCCTACCCTACCCGACCCTACACTACCCCACCCTACCCTACCCTATCCTGCCCTACCCTACCCGACCCTACACTACCCACCACTACCCTACCCTACACTACCCTACCCTACACTACCGTACACTACCCTACCCTACCCTACCTATAAACCTCACGGAGCCCGAGACCTTTTCAACGAATGCAAAACCGTGGAAATCGGTTCGTGCGTTCTGGAGTTATAGCGTCAGGGAAGAAAACCCGACTTATTAGGGTTCCGTAGCCAAATGGCAAAAAACGGAACCCTTATAGATTCGTCATGTCTGTCTGTCTGTCTGTCTGTTAGTTTTTTTTTAATACGTCATAAATCCTAAACCGCAATTTACCAAGCACGGAACCCTTCGTGCGCGAGTCCGACTCGATTAGGTAGCTGTTGCACGCGATATTTTTATTAATGTTTCCCACAGGAACTGTACATTTTAATGGAGTCAAAAGTAGCATAATTATGTTACTCCTTATAACATCAGCTATCTACCAGTACAAGGCCTTTTCAAAATCGGTCCAGCTGTTTCGGAGATTATCCAGAACAAACAGACCCGAAAGATGTAAATGTAACTATAGATGTAATGTACTTCTATAACCTTATAGAAGGGCCAGAAGGTTCATATAGTAGAATAGATTCCTTCATCCCTCCGAGAATATCTTCAGGGTATATAATTATGGACCTGGACGTGTTTCGCTGGATAGAGGGTTTCAAGGCGCACACGCCCATTTATAATATGTCATAGTTCCTTCAGAAACAAGGGGGGGGGGGGGGTTATTAATCCGTACGTTATAGTCGTAAGGAAATGTACCTAAAATAAAATAAAAACTACTTTGCGAGTGATTTTGCGGTCCTTAATAAAGTTTCGGGGTTCGAGAGCGCGCATGCGCATCGACCTAATCGTAGCCATCGACAATCGTGACCGTCAGGATGACTGGACCAAACGAGATATATCCTTGAGACCCATTTGTTCGCATTAGGACAGATTCGCTTTAAGACAGATTCTCTTTACGACAGACCATGTGCACTATTTAATACCTATTTGCTACTATTTACTACCTATAGTGAAATATTTGCTACCTCTGCGTTAAGAAATATATCAAAGAAATAAAATGGTCAGCCATTCTGACGTCAGGTTGGCTGACCACTTCCAAGTTCTCATAATTCAAGAGTTGTATTAACCCCGTTGTTAATGTAAATATTTACTACCTATTTGCTACCTTAACATATATGTTTTTACACAACTTTAAGAAGCTCCTTTAAAAAGTTATGAAAGCTCCTATAAATTAACGTTAAATTTAGAAAATGCCTGCAAAACCATTATTAGCAATGTCACGAAAATAAGACTTGGCTTTATTAATTAATATGCAGGCGTTTTAAAATCTTTTTTTATTTTTAAAAAACGTTGCCCCACACTAGGAAAATCTTCCTGTATCGTGGGTGCGTTTACAAACATATAAACTCACATAGACAAACACCCAGAGCCGGAACAACTATTTGTAGGTCATACAAATATTTGTTCCGTGCGGGAATCGAACCCGCGATTAATATCGCGTTCTTTAATTAATAACTTTCCGTGTATATGTACACGGACATGTAAAATATATCCACCCCTCTCCCTCACCCTCGACCTTATAAAATAAACTACTAAGACTAAAATTTTTAGTCACCACTTTCCTGTGTATTTGGAAGGCTGTCAAAAATAGAAAAATAACAAGATATTCAAAATTATTTAATTTATACATGATTCAAAATAAATATCAAAAATTAGATTTTAATTTTGATTCAAAAATTTGAATTTATACATACATACATAAACTCACGCCTTTTTCCCATGGGGGTAGGCAGAAACTACAGAACGCCACCTGCTACGATCCTTACATACTTCCATCCTTACTTGAATTTATATTTTACATTATTTATATTTTCCGCCATAAATGGTGCAATGGGCCAAAAATTTTTGTGACTTGGTTACTCGATTTGACATTTCATCGTAACATTGAAATGAAGATGTGCGTAGTACCTCTTAAATAGTGAGATTTATAATTACCAAATTCCTCGCTCGGAGCCGATGAAGGAACAAACTATATGCCTGTTGCTAAATTATATTCAATAATTTTCAATGAAATTATAGTTGGTATATCGTATAAATATATTTCTTCTTCAGAATTGAGTTCAAAAGCAATCAAATACCTGTGCATCCAGTATGATGACAACTAGACATATTATTTTCTGGGTCTATCCTGGAATCGGTAGATTGGTATAATGATTTTATGTTATAGACCAAAGGCAAAAATGCACATTTACGCTTAACCAGATTTACCGGACACTCTGGATTTGCGCTTATTTTTCAAAAATATGCGCCACATTACATTCGCAACTAATACTAATCCTGTCGTCAGATATATTTTCTGTATCAAAATACTGCTTCAAAATTTCAGTTCGGCTCTGATAAATATTTTGTAGTGAAGCATTTTCAATAAGCATTTTGATGAGTTTACAGTCAAATTGATTACTAGTATTGACAATTTGGCCAATACAAAATCCATCTACAACCGCAACAGCGATTGCTTGTGACACAGAATCAAATGCGCAGGTATTCTTTACAATTACATTTTTCCCATCGGTTCATGCGGATGTCCACCATGTACCGATGACGCATCCCTGTACGTATTGAAGTCCGATGACGGAACGGGCTAGGAGGAATTAGTTCATGCAATTCCATCGCACATTCCCCGAAATGTAATCTATAAAAAACCGACAGGCTGGCAACTCGGTTTCAATGTTCAAGGCTCTGGAACCTAGACTCGACCAGTATCTCATTGCCGATGAGCCTCTTGGCCCGTTTTTCGATCGACTCAGTACATCCAGCTGGTACTTGGCAGATCCGTCCCAGAGATGAGAGCAGTACTCTATGCATGATCGAACTTGCGCTTGAATACAAGTTGAACAACTGTTCTGGCGTGAAGTACCGCCTCACCTTTGCAAGGATCCCCAACGTTTTGGCATCCAGTTGAAATTTTGCCTCAATTAATGGAGTTAAATTGAGGGTCGATGTCATCGTAACGCCAAGTCGAAGCTCAAGATGGTCCGTTATCGGCACGGTCACACGTCGGAAAAAAGGAGCCGGGTGGAATTAGCTCCTTTTAGCGGAAAAAAGACACGCCTGGGTCTTAGCAGCATTGAACCTGACCAGATTGGCATCGCCCCATTCGTATTCTGATTTCAAGGAGACTGAGATTCAAGGACAGATTCAAGCGCCCAACCATGGTTTCCCGGAGAGACCGAATCTGAGGCCCAGTAGCGCGCGCGCCCGATGGATTTAAGCAGATCGTTAATGTGCAGCAAGAACAACGTTTCTGAGAGTTTCATATACGAGTGGCCATCAATAACGTATAGACCGGTCCCTCAGGAAGTTTGCATTCCAATCGCACAGACCACTAGGCAGACTGAATGAAGGAAGCTTACCAATAAGGCTTTCGTGCCAGACTCTGTCAAAAGCCTTAGAGCTGCTCGAACTTCGCCTTAGTGTTCAAATATGAAACTTTTAATGGTAATGAAAAGTTAGCAATGTTACAGATAAAAATAAATATAGCAGCTTTGCTCAATCATAGATTCCCAATTACCAACATTGTTGTAGCAGCTGCTTTGCTTGATTGCCGATTTACCAAATTACAGGCAATAGACAGAGAGATTACATGGAAAGTAACCATACAAGAGTGGATTTCTTAGTCAGCTTTAACAAAGCAATAGTGTCAGCGAGTGAACTAGAGACTCAAGCCAGATGCTGCAGTAATTCAAATGCTGGTGACAAAGATTCTAGTTCTTTTATTACCAAACTAGTTGGAAAACATGCATCTGAATTTGATGATGATAATGATGGCCTCCCACTAGGTGGACCAATGTCCTGGTTAAGGTTGCGGGAAGGTGCTGGATGCGAGACGCACGGGATCGGTCAATGTAGCGACGCCTCGGGGAGGCCCATGTCCAGCAGTGGACGTATTTCGGCTGAAATGATGATGGTAATGATGAATGATAGACAATAATTGATTACATAAGAATGCCTGAAATATTTTGTTTGTGAGTGAAGACATGGAAATGTTATTAAGTACTCGCAAGATAGGCGAACAACATTTTCATTGCTATACAAATTAGCGAAGGCTTGCCTGCTACAAGCACGCCAAGCGAGCGGGTGTTTTCTTTTGAAGGTTTGAAGTTGACGCCAAAGAGGTCTCGTTTAAGTGCGACACGGGGCGACGAAATTATATTAATATTCACGACAATTACAGCCGTTGCAAGGCAGCCGTGAATTAAAAAAAAAATATTTTGCTGTTGTTGTCTTTATGACTGATTCATATGGAGCTTTTTGAATTGTACTTGTTTTTTTTGTTTTTGTCAAAACGAACACGTGACACACACACACGTGTTAATGAAAACAACTCGAAAATCTAGATAGTTTTATTAAAATTCTCCGCGCTGAAGCGCTCCGAGCGAGAGGGCTCCCGTTGGTAGTGTGTCTCTTTCTAATGAGGTGACCATGACCAAACATAACACGGGACAAATTGATTGTAAAAACAATAGTGTTAGTATCCCAATATATGTATTTATGCTACCTAACTACGCTACCTAAACCTAACAAATTCATTGAAAAAAAAAATGTGTGGATATTTTTTGGAATCGTACACTTACCGAGTCGGTGTCGAGCGTACAGAATTTCGACATCCCATGTTTTTCCATTGGTGTCGTCAGAGGCGACTAAGGGACAAACCAGAGAATGATCAGCAGCGTTCTCTGTGCATTTGTAACAACCATACTGGGATCGCCAACCCGCCTGCAAAGCACTCCCCATGAATAGCACAAATAAAAAAATAGCCCAAAAACCCGCCAAAAACGCCGCAAACCTGGTGGTTCTTTTTTTGTTTTTGTTCGCCCTTTTCGGGCTGGCATTTTCGGATTGGCAACATTCTTTAGTAGATATGCATTAGAATACGGGTGTAACAGATTCTAATGGTTTTTTTTTGGTTAGTTACCGCTTATAAGGAAATAGCTAACCTAGGCGTATGATAATAGATTTCATTTTAGCTAAACAAAAATTTTTGGTGCACAGTCTAGTAGTAAGAAATCCGTATAAGGTCTTTGCTGTCAACTCAATCAAAAACTGTCAAATTGATGACAGCGAGCCGCGAGCTGACACAGTGTTGCAATAAAATAACAAAAAAGGAACGAAACGTTTGGTTTCGAACAAATACATTTAGCCATTTTATTAGTTGGCCAGTTGATAATTACTTTAATTACCGCTTGACACTGCTTGCAATTTTTGAAAATCCAGTTACATGGATTTCGAATTGTCTGTTGTGTAAGATGATGGCCACTGATGTTTCGGTAAAAGAGTCTTTGTCCTGAAGTTCAATAATTTGTCTTTATTTCTTTTTACACAATGTACGATAGGCTGGATTTTGTGCCACTGATAAAAATCTTTCTAAAAATCAAAAGTTTTGCAATAAGAAGTTGGGGTTGTTGTAATCACTGTATTCTTTTTAGATATAGATTTATTACACACTGGACTGCAACTGTCGAAAAAAAAATCGTATTTTTTAAAAATTTATTTGTATTTAGCTTTTTCTGACATTTTGTATTCTAAAAGTTGACTAAGGTTATGAAACATTGGATCACACGGTGACGGAAGATCATTTCATTCAGAAAAATAATTTTCGAACTTTAAAAAAACACTTTTTGATCTTCTAACGATACTTTTAAGTATCTCCCTCGCTACATCGTAAAACAAAACAATCCCCAAGTACGTACAAATATACTTATAACATCATCACATCACGCTTTTTTTCGCCGAAGGATTAGGTAAAAGTGTACCCATAGTAGGTACACACGGCTACATTTCAAGCTATACATTTCCAGTATATGCTGGTCTTGCATTGCATAGGATTTCCGTACAATGAGAGGTCAGCTTATACTAGAAATGTATAGCTTAATATGTAGCCGTGTACACCCACATTTCGCCAGTTATGTTTAAGTCCCACGTAATAGGGGACGAGCCTCTCTCGACCTGGAAATTGAACCCAAGACCTCATGCTCAGCAGTAGCGCTTGCAACCACTAGACCAACGAGGCATTACATACTAATAGTCCTAAGAAAAAAGTTGTTCATAAGCACTAAGCGCCTACAAAAACATTGTTAGCAATTGTTCTGAGAAGAAAATATGTAAATAATAATGTACAGGCGTTTAGATGGCTTTTAAACGTCTGTACATTAACTTTTTATAGGAGCTTCTTACAGTTGTGTAAAAATATATATGTTAAGGTAGCAAATAAGTAGTAAATATTTACATTAACAACGCGGTTAATACAACTCTAAAACTATGAGAACTTGGAAGTGGTCAGCCAACCTGACGTCAGAATGGCTGACCATTTTATTTCTTTGTTATTCTCTTAACGTAGAGGTAGTAAATATTTCACTATAGGTAGTATATAATAATAATAATAATAAATAATAAAAGTTTATTTGATAATGGGATTGCAAAGTTTACAAATGTTGCATTTATATATTTTTAAGGTTCAATAATACAATAAAGACGGGTGAAGTACTGTTCTCCTAGATAGGCTAAAATTTAGCCTGTGTTAAGGAGAGACAGTGCCGATCCCCTGTTTGGCGGATTATTATAGAAGTAGTATAAAAGTGCGCTTATTAATACAAAAATTGGAATTTGAAGCAGCATCTGGACATAAGTATAGTTATTATACAATAGTTATTTTTATTATTATTTATAAAACATATCTAGATTGTGTAGGTGTGTAAGCATGTGTGTGCGTGTGTGTGTAGGTGTATGTATGTGTTAAGACGACGACTAACGTCAACGACCTTGAGGGAACAAAATGCGCACTCTTCACTCCCGCGCGACCCAAAATTTAGTTGTTTTTTGTACTTTTCTTATTATTCTATGACTTTAAAAAAAAGCTTCAGATCAAAATTTAGATAATTTAATTGTCTTTGATATGGTGTCAAATTCATTAAAATACGCCTAGCGGTTTTGGTGCGATTATCGTGTTTTTGTCCGTTTTAGACATAACTTTACAAATTAATTACACTATGTTATACGAAAAAAACTCAAAATTTGCTTATATGAAATTATTAAGAAAATGGTCTTATATAACATATATTTTTTCCATTAAATTACGACTAGCCGTTTAGACGTGATTCTCATTTTAAAATTAGCTACTCAAGGGAATCGGCGCCTTAAGTGGGTGTGCGTGTGTAAATGTGTGTGTTTACGAGATTACTTTGTGAGGAATAATTCAGTGTCATCATAATTGAGGTCCAGAAGGAGTGGCCGTACCGTTTTCTTACAATTGTAGAATGAGAGTTTAAAGATTGGGCTTGTTGCATTAATTTTATTATAGAGAGATGGAGCAAGATATATAGAAAATCGTTTTACGAAAGAGGTACGTGGAGGGGGCATTGTGCAGATTATGTCTTTTCGACGTTTGGAGATATGTCTATATGGTGTTCTGGAATGTTGGAGTAAAACTGTGTGTAATATGTACTGTTGTCGTACATTTAAAACATTCCAGGATTTATAAAGTTCTGTCGTTGGAAATAAGATAGGGCGAAAGGTGGCAACTTTAAGTATGGCTCTGTGAGCGATCTCTATAGGCTTCATCACTGTCTTTCCAGCTCCGCCCCAACAGGAAATACAGTAGGTGACTAGTGATTGGCAAAGAGCGAAGTATACATTATATACATATAGTAGCAAATAGGTATTAAACAGTGCACATGGTCTGAAGGAAATATCTCTTTTGGTCCAGTCATCCTGACGGTCACCGACAATCGACATGGCAATAGTTTCCTCACACCTCCTTCTGTACATTGGGGACCTGCAGAACCGCTTCAAATAGACTTAAGGCATCAAGTCTTTTATTTCCTACGTAAGGCAACAACGTGACGCACTTCGCCTCTGTGTGTGCCAAACCCGTACCACATTAATGCACAAAAGTGTGTTTCGGATGGCTCCTGAAATATTTAATAAACTACATAAAGATATAAGGGCAATGAATACTGCCTTATTTAAAAAAAAACCTAAAGACCCTTTTAGCTGAAAAATGTTACTATAATTTGAATGACTACTTAAACGATAAATTTTCCTAACTCAAGACCTCACAGTGACATCAAATAATAGAACAATTATGCATGTATCTTCAAATAATTTATATCTTAATGTATTGTATTGTAATAATACGAGGAATGACATTGAAATAAATTGATTATCATTATTATTATTGAATGAATTAAATAAATGATTATTAAATAATCTATATTAATATAATTTTAAGGAGGACATTACATTAATTTAATATTTTAAAATATTTTAAATAATTTTATATGTTTCAATGTCAATCTTGATTTTAATAAACCATGATTGTACACATTTTGCATGCCTTACGGTCGAATCACTTGAAACATGTACATATAATACCACCATTGTAACAGTGTTTTCTGCAAAAATAAATAATTTGATTTGATTTGATTTGAAGAAGCCTTCACATCAACACATAGCAGCCATCAAACAACTCAAACTGAACTATAAGTACAGGGCGTCAACGCGCAAGGGCTGGAGACTTACACCCTCCCGTATATAGAGCCCGGTGATCCCGTCCGTCCGGTACAGTGACTATTGGTATTAACTATGCACTAAATTACTTAAAACAATTGACGGCTCATACAAGCGCGCGACCGAGCGATTCAACGGCCGCGTCGTCGCCGCTCGCGAGTTGTATGTTGTATATCAATTATTGTCAACGTAAATATGCTTCCGCAGTTACGGAGACGGAGGAGAAGTTCCTTTACAGCCCTATTAGAACAATACTGCTTATATAGATCAAAACAGATTTTTTTGATGATTACGGAGGTAGGTACCCATTAAAGAGTTAAAAACGGCTAAATGTCTGATAGTGACATTCTAGTTAGAGTACGGCAACTGGGTCAGCATGAAGAAGACAAAGACAATCCTTGACTGGGGACTGTAATATCTTGAAACAATTATGGTGTAATTAAGCATCATTATGCTTATAAACTTACCTATTGTAAGTATAATCGAATGATTGAATTTGAAACTCGATGTTGGCACATTACTTGGGGC
>CATKRY010000261.1:0-24348 GCA_949775005.1 Orthosia gothica | reverse complement strand
TATACATTAAAGTACCTAAAGGATATAAGACAAAGAATCCAAACACAGTTTTAAAGTTAAGAAGAGCACTATATGGATTAACAGAGTCTCCTAGATGCTGGAATGAAACTATTGATATGTTTATTAAAAGTAAAGGATTTCAAAGATCGGAATATGATTTTTGCATGTATCACAAGCAAGACACTTGGATACTGGTATATGTCGATGACATTCTGATTATTGGTAATGAAGCAGATGATACTATTAAAGCACTAAAAAAAGCAGTTTAATGCAAAGGACCTGGGAGAAATACAAAGATTTTTAGGTATGGAGATAGAAAGAAACGAAAATAGTTTTATATTGAAACAAACTACATTGATAGAGAAAATTTTGAAGAAATTTAACATGACCGAATGTAAAGGAGCGAAAACACCTATGGAAATTAACTATAATATACAGATGAATGATGAGCAAATATTAGACGTACCTTATCGAGAGTTAGTTGGAAGTTTGATTTATCTAACAATGACTTCAAGACCTGACTTGACGTTTATTGTGTCTTACCTTAGTCGATTTTTAGATAAGCCAAACGAACAGCTCTGGAAAGCTAGTAAGAGGGTGATTCGCTATCTCAAAGAAACAAAAGATAAAGGACTTATATTTAAAAAAACCAATGACTCTAACTTATATGGATATTCTGACGCAGATTGGGCTGGAGATAAAAATGATAGGAAAAGTGTGAGTGGAGGTATTATCTTACATGGAGTAAACCCTATTTTCTGGTTCTCAAAGAAACAGTCTTGTGTAGCTTTGTCAACAGCTGAGTCAGAGTACATAGCAGCTGCTGCCACAGCACGCGAGCTAGTAAATATAAAAGGGTTATGCGAACATCTAAGAATTAACAGTGATACAATATTATTTGTTGATAATGTAAGTGCCATCTCCATGTCAAAGAGTTACGAAAATTCAAAACGAACTAAGCATATTGACATTAGAGCACATTATTTAAAAGATCTTGTTGAAAAGAACATCATTAGCATTGAGTATGTAAATTCAAATGATAATTTGGCAGACTTGATGACAAAGAGTTTATGTAAAGAGAAATTTAACAATTTTGTTAACCAATTCTTGTGTTAACGTGAATACTTTATAGTGATTCAGGAGGACTTTTGTTATTGTTATATTTTATTGTGTATTAAGGAATAATGTTATTTGATAATCATTTTGAAACATTGTCTTTGTTTATGTTAATGAGAAGTTATAATTAGCAAATATCAATTTTAAGTTTGATTCTTAAAGTTAAATTTGAGGAGGACTGTTGAGTTTTTATTTTGTCAAAGGCATTGTTTCTGGTATTAAGAAGAATATGTTCTGTCAGTGTGTGAAAAAGAAAATGAAAAAGAAGAAGAAGAGAGAAACAATTGCGAAATTCAAGCCACTGAAGATATATTAGAACAAGAAAATCGTACTAGATCAGGAAGAATATCTCGATGAATATGAAACTTATAACACAGTTGTTTGCTTGAGTGCAAATGTACCGAGCTCATTCGAAGACGCTGTAAGTCAATCAGATTGGAAGGAAGCTATTGATAAAGAACTACAAGCACTTGAAAAATTAGAAACATGGGAAGAAAAAGAATTACCAAAAGAAAAAAAAGCAATAGACACTAAATGGACACACATGACACTCCTTTTTTTTACTTCTTCGTTTTAGCAGGTAATATTGAAAGCATTCTCTTCGCTGTACTGTGTTCCTTCTATTTTTATCTTAGTTTCAGCATCTAACAACCTTGCCTTAACAAAATCGAAAGTCAACTTTTTCTCCGCAGCCATTGTTTCAATCGAAGTGATGACATGATCATACTCTTTAGGTAGTGAGGATAACAGATAGCAAATCTGGTCTTCATCTTCCACTTTTACATCTATAGCCTGCAGTTGACTGATAATAGAGCTAAATTTAATCAAATATGACTGTAACGGCTCTTCACATTTCATGGATATCAACTTTCGCTTAAGGTGGAAACGATTGTATACACTCTTTCTTTCAAAGATACTTTCAAGTAGCTTTATCATATCTGCGGCAGTTTCCCCATCCTTTACCAATTCTACATATTTGTCCGACAGGCTTTGTGCGATAATCGACCTTGCTTTCGCGTCATCTTTCTTCCATTGTGGTTTCTCGACATCTTTTGATGTCAAAACATATACTACTTGTCTTTCTTCTAAAATTAATTTCACTCGAAATTTCCACGTGCTAAAATTTTTTTCGTCAGTTAGACACGGTAGTGACGACACCGCAGCGCTCGCCATTTTTGTTCGTTATAATCAAATATAACTTAAATAATTTATGTACGTACGTGGATCGCAACCCAGTATCTTCTCCAAATTACAAGCTTTTACGCTCTGCTACCATCTTAAAGTTTGGCTTTCAATAACAAGGCACATATTCTTCAATAAACTTAGTTATTTATTTTAAATCAATTTTGCAATACATATACTGACATAGTCTAGTAAAATTTTCACACAATGACAGGACATATTCTTCTTAATACCAGAAACAATGCCTTTGACAAAATAAAAACTCAACATAAGTCGCCGTTTACACCTATATGCTTTACGAGCCCTTGCTTCCGGTGAGGCAGGCCTTTGTAGGTAAAGTGCCTGACGGAAAAAGCCCGCGTCTTTACTTTTGGATTTCATCACAGATGATTTTCCCTTTTATGAAATTTGTGATCATAATTACAAAGAAATTTCATTCATTTTTCTATTCGACTACTAATACAAAATTAGTGATCGAAGATTTTACTATAAGATTTTTCTTTCAAGAACTACGTAGATAGAAATGACGGCATGTAAGATATCTAATTTTAATATTGGTGACGGGTTAAAAATCTTGTCTACCTACAATGATTCAAAAACTGATTAATATAACGTCCTCCTTTTTACGGAGTTAGTTAAAATTAGGTTAAACCTGGAAGTTTCAAATCTGAAATCACAAAAATAACTGCCATCAACTGCATCAGATGTCAAAAAAATGAATTAAAAAGAATAAAGATAATTTCGTGGCTTTTAGTAAAACTTCAGTGTTTTTTATATTAATTTGTTACTTAATAATTATGTTGAGCTGGTTATGTTACTTATGTGTATATTTTTCTAATTTTTAATATGTAAACACTGCTTTACCTACACAAGTGTTTTATTCTACCCCAGTCCCCATTAGTTAATACGCGAATTTGGCAACACGGTTGGCGTAGTGGTTGAGTGATCGGCTGCTGTGTTGCGTGGCGCGGCGCGGGTTCGATTCCCACATGGAATTTGTATTTATACCTAAAGCATGGGGTCCCAGCCAAAAAATTGGTTGAAATATATATCACTACACTCTTTGCGCTAGAGCATGGTGCGGGTGGCAGTTTCAATAACATTTTTTACGCATATACGTATACGCATTTTTTGTAGTTTAACGTCATACCATAGTTATACCATGTACCATAGTGGCCTGTGCACCACCATGCTACAGCGCAAAAAATATAAATGGTGCAATATTCATAGATTTGTTATTGAATTGTGTGCATAATTAACATTTTCTGGAATTAAACTTTCAAAATTTGTATGTTCTTGTTTAATCAACTCTCCTAAGCACAAAATTATGAAATATCGTGCTCTTGATTCTCATTTCAAAGATTATTTGAACAGATCATTTAAAATCGATGCCGTGGCGCAGCTTTAAATTTCTGAGGCATTCCACTCGATTGTTTAAAGTATTGACATTTTGGTGCAATGAAACCGTAAAAACGTGCAATAATAGTTATTTATGATACAAGTGCGGAAGGTAGGTGATTTCCGATGAGGGTCATTTTTATTCACGAGCGAGCGAAGCGAGTGAGTGGATAAATCGACACGAGTCGGAAATCATCTTACGTACGTGTATCATACAACATTTTACTATGCATTGTGCGAGAAAATAAATAACTTAATAAAATTAAATTAATAAAATGGCGGGCTTATTCAAGCGCGTTCAGCATATCCACAGATTAACTAATAGTTCTTCGGGCATATCTACTGCGCATGTGCGTATAGCTGTCACATCGTAACGCAATAAGGCACGAGCAAAATATACGTTCTGCCAAACATATTTAATGAATATTTAAAATTAATTTATAAATCAAAATCTAAATCTAGTAATTAAAAACGCCTAAAATAAAGTATTAGCTTTATTTTACCTTTTATATGAATGATAATCTGTACATAACTAATTTTTAAAACATTTCTCAAATAATAAAAACTCTATGCGTCGGGCTGACGTTGTTGTTAAAAATTAAAAAAATACAGGAAAGTAAAAAGCACTAGTGAAAAAAAGTGACACTTTCCGCACAGTTTCGCTGCTTGGAAAACCGCTCTTTTCAAGGACATGCATTGTAAAATACTAAATAAAATACTAATCGTCACTGACTTTAAAACTTTCGCGTTTCATAATTGAAAACAATATAATTATCACGGGAAATTTAACGCGATGATTTCGATTGTTTGTTTACCTATTTCGCCCGACGTTTCGGCCGTGTTGCAACGACCGTGGTCCCGGGTAGACTGGTGTCTCGGTGTACTGGCTCCGTTGGGGCAGAAATTTCTTCCTCTACCCTCACTTTTTTACACACTACACTGACCGTGTCCTTATTCTGTAAGTTTTCCGACTGCACAAAACGAGGTAATGATTTTTGAATCACCGGATTCCACGCCGCGGATAATTTGTAACCGTCATCCCGATTGAACGTTTTGTGTTTTTTAATTTCAATCGCTTCACGCACAATTCTTGAATAGAAGTGGCTTTCCGTGGAGAGGACTTGTGGACGATGAAATTCGATCCAGTGATCGCTGCCGCCTTCTAATAGGTGTTCTGCAATCGCTGACTTATTGAACGGCAGGTTTTTACAGCGGCGATATGTTATTTGACCCTTTCAGCTATAGTCTGCTTAGTCTGGCCTATGTAGGAACTACCGCAGCTGCAGTTGATTTTAAAAACACCCGGCGATTGAAACGGCAGTACATCCTTTGGTGTGCCCACTATGCTGTTCACCTTTTGTCCAGGCGTGAATATAGTGTTTATGGAGTACTTCTTCAATATCGAGCCGATCTTGTCCGTTTCTCCTCTGACGTAAGGCAGGTAGGCAGGCTGTCTATTTTCCTCAGGATGTTTGCATCTTGGAATGGGCCGTTTCATTCGCCGTCTGACAACGTACTCGTTACGTTTTAGTACCTCCTGAACATGGTCCAATTCCCCTTCCAGGTGCTTACACAAATCATGAGCTCTGTTTTTTAATGACGTCATAACAGCTTGTAAGTGGCGTGGGTGGTTATGCGATGTTGCGTGCAGGTATCTATCAGTGTGTGTGGGTTTCCGGCAAACGCAGTGTGACAGTGATCCATCAGGTCTCGCAGTGACTCTGACATCCAGGAATGACAACGACCTGTCTGTCTCCACCTCGTATGTGAACCTCATGTTTGGGTGAATGGAGTCGAGGTGACCTATATATGATAAATGATAATGATAAATGATTTTATTTCTGTAAGTTGGTTTGTACAAACGCTTTTACATGTCTAACATATTTTTTTTCAGCAGGTCGCGATTGTTCGTTAATATCTTAGTTTTATTTACATTCATTTCAAGGCCGATTTTGGAGCTTTCGCAGTCCAGTGATCTCATCATTTCCTCTAGTTCTTTGGCAGTCTCCGCAATTATAACAATATCATCAGCGAACCTCAGATGGTTTAAATAGTGTCCGTTTATGTACACTCCCCTGTTTTCCCAGTCTAGTTTTTGGAAAACATTTTCTAGTACTGCTATAAATAGCTTCGGGGAAAGGGGATCTCCCTGTCTAACTCCTCGTTCAATGTTTATTTCGTCTCCTCTAGTTTCTAATTTAACTCTACTCGTACTTTTTGTATGAGAGATATATTTCAAGATATTGATGTATTTATAGTTAATATTTGATCGTTGTAGTGCGTTCCAGATTGAACAGTGGCTGATGCTGTCAAAAGCTTTGCAGTAGTCAATGAAGGCCACATACAGAGGTCTATTGTATTCTCTGTATTTTTCTGTTCTAATGTCCCTGTTCTAATGTCTGTATGTGGTCCATTGTGCTAAAGGTTGATCTGAAACCTGCTTGTTCCTTAGGTTGCTGCTTATCAATTTCGTCGGATATTCTCTTTAAAATTATGGATAAGAATATTTTGTAAATACTTGCCAGCAGGCTTATGGGTCTATAATTCCCTATATCCAAGGAGCTTCCTTTCTTGAAGAGTAGAATTATATCTGATGTACACCATTGTTTTGGTACTTTTTCTTCATCTAGTATCATATTGAACAATTGCGTAAAATGGCTTGTTAAAATAGGTGCTCCTATTTTAAGGGCCTCATTACATAAGCCATCTGGTCCGGGACTCTTCTCAGTCTTCAGCTTTTTTATATGTTCATAAACTTCGGAGTGTTCAATTTGGCTGATGCAGTCCGTCGTGTTCATGTGGCTTGTTTGTGCTTTCATTTCAGTGTTATTTTTTTCCCGTATAAGTTTTTGTAGAAGTTTGTTGCAAGGTTTATTATATCTTTTCTAGATTTTGTTTCTAGCGAGTTATGCTCAAGTTTTAGAATCCATGACTTGTGTGTAGTTAGTTCTTTGTATGCTTTTTTGGCACTTCTAAAATTCTTGATATTTCTTGAAATAATCTTGTATCTGTGGTTGCTGTAGTCCTTACGGATTGACCTATTAGTCGCTTTGTATATTCTACTAAGTTCTTCTTTCATATCTTTGGTTTTATTATTTGTGTGTAGTAGTTCCGTGCGCCTTTTTATAAGTTGCATTGTATCTTTGGAGAAATATTGTGTTGATGAGGATGTGCATTGTTTTTGTATTTTAAGCTCTCTGTTATGCCCCTTTCCAGGATATTGTAGTATGTTTGGATATCAATACAATCCGTTTCTATATTTTCTGTGTGTGTTCGTAGATTTTGGATGTAGTTTTTAATTTCTGTTTCTGTCTTGGGGATATTATATGGTGTTGTGTAGGTTTTTCTGCTCTTTACTGGATGACTTAAAAGTAATGTTGCTCTCACTAATCTGTGATCGGAAGAGAATATAAATTTGCTTATTACCTCGGTATTAGTTATAAGTTTATGGTGATTTATCATTATAAAATCTATTTCATTATTAGTATTTTGGTCGGGTGATAACCATGTCCATCTGCAGCTCTTATTCTTTTTGAAGAATGAGTTCATTATTCATAATTTGTGTTGGTAAGCATAACTTAAGAGACGTTCGCCTCTTTCATTACACACTCCGTAACCATATTTGCCCATTACTGGATAATAGTTTGTTTTTGGACAACCTATTTTTGCATTGAAATCTCCCATGACTATGACCTTTCCTTCCGTCATGGTGTGAGCATATTCAATGTCTTTGTAAAATTGTTCAATTTCTTCTTCTGTAGATCTCTCCGTCGGTGAATATGCTTGGATAATTGATAAGGAGAAGCATTCAAATTTTAATTGTAAAAGTGCTACTCTTTCAGAGATTCCTATAAAGTTGGTGATGTTGTTTTTATATTTTTCTTGATTAGAAAGCCCACTCCATGTAGTCCTTTAGTTTTGCCGATGTAGCAAAAAATAAGGTCGCTATACTCTTCGATCTTACACCCCATTTTTCGGATTTCTGCGAGACCTAGAATGTCCCAATTAATCTTTTTTAGAGCATTAGTTAATTCAAGGAATCTTTCTGTTGATGCAAGTGTTCTTACATTATGTGTGCAAATTTTGAGGGTTTGTTTTATGTCTTGATCTATTTCTATATTTGGTGGAGAGTTGCAGTCTAATTCCACACGAGGACAAGTCGGGTTGGGGAATGTTTGGTTTATGTTATCTTTAAGTTCTTGTTTATTTAAAGTTTTATTCCGGTGGCTGATGGCAATATCCTATGCTTTCTGATCAGTTGGCAAGTTGACAAAAGGCAGAGAGTTACTTCTATTCCTCATTACGTCGAAAGCATTAAGACGATATGCTTTTGCTGACAATTGTTGTTTGCGAGGGTGCTCTTTTACATTAGGCGAGGTTGATGGTTCCCTTTTGCGTTTCTCATTTACTGGTTTTCCCTGTTTAATAATTAGCTTGTCATAGTTTATGAATGCATAATTGCCTTTCTTCCTTTCTTCTTCCAGCTTTGGCTATAGTTTCTTTCTTGTGTCGAGGATTTCTTTCGGGTAGTCTTCAGACACATACATATTTTTCAATTTTTTTTATTTGCCACTATCTCATTTTTCCGCCAGAGGTTAACAAATGTCAGGAGGATTGGCCTTTCCTTTCCATTTTCTATGTTATTTTTGCCAATTCTGTAGATCGTGTTTACATCCCTATCTTCAAAAGTAATATTTAAATCGTCTTTGAATTTCTTCTTAATGATTTCGATGAGATTGCCAGTCGATTTTTCGGTTTCTTTTACTCCATATAAAATTTGGTTGTTGATTCTTTTATGTTTTTCAAGATTGTACATCTTTTCCTTTAATTTCTCGTTTTCTGACCTTAATTCCTGCATTTCTAGTCCAAAATCGGTTTGTTTTGACATTTCTATTTTCATTTGGTCAAAAAATTATTGAAGGTTATCCATTTTTGCTATTGTCCCTTGCGTGGAATGGAACGTAGTATTGTGAACGCAGCTTGATGAAGCTGTTATGTTGGTAGAACTGAGTTGTCGTTGTCGAAGTGTGTGTCTATACTCAGTTGACAGATAACCTCTTTACCTTTCAAAGTTTCTTTTTTGCCACTGAATAATTATATTGATAGCACAGTTTACACTTGGATTTTGTTTTTGCAATATAGTTTAGCACGATATGTATCGAGTGCAAATGTTTTTACACAGGATTTCACAGTATGTTTACAGTTTTTACGTCGAAAATCGGAGTTTTATAACACTATGTCTTTATGTCTACACAGCCGGAACCGGAAAACCCTTTTCAAAAAAACTTTAACACCCTCTAAATATTTTTTGGGGGTAGTTTCGAAAAACGAATGATAACAACCTTTATTATTTATTTAAGTTAGTATTTGTGCAATGTTTCAAGTTTAGTAACCCTTGAAATAAACACATCAACACGGTCTAGGGATATTTCATACTCAATTAAATAACTCGAAAAGTACTGGCCGCATTGGAATCTTTTATACACCGATTTGTTTGTAATTTATCTCAGACTAATTCCAAATTAAATTTTTTTTTAATTCTTTTGTTTCGGTGGCATAAAAATGTCTTGATGTGTAGGAGAGGGAATTTTCATTTGTGCGAAATTTAGAAAACATTACGAATTACGTTTAGTTACAGTTTTTTTTTTCATTTTTAAACTAAAGATAAAGTTAAAATTGAGGTATTGTAGCCATGCAACGCTAACATTTGACGAGGGCGGAGATGTTACGAGCTGTGGGAATGCTGGAAGCTGGGTCTGTTCAGCGTAATGTTGCTGAGGCCATAGGGAGCCACCAAAATGTAATTTCAAGATTGTGGACACGCTATCGTGCCACAGGTGATGTAGCGGAGAGGCACCGGGGGCCAAGTCGCATCACTACCCCCAGACAAAACCGATTTTTGCAAATTACTGCGCGAGCTCAACCAAATGCAACGGCGACTCAATTGGTCCAAAGGCTGCGAGTGGAACACCAAGTGCTTGTGAGTGACCAAACTGTAAGAGACGACTGCATGAAAGCAATCTACGCTCTCGTAGACCACTCCGGGTCCCACCTTTACGGAGAGGCAATCGTGGACGACGATTAGAATGGGTTCGGAACCACGTGGACTGGGGCCGTGAGCAATGGTCCAATGTGCTGTTCACGGATGAATCCAGGTTCGGCTTCCATCCAGATTCACGAAGGACGCGTGTTTGGCGAGTTCCTGGACGATGAAGCCGTCTTCAGAACCCTCAGGAAGTTCACCCATACCAAGGAGGAACAATTATGGTTTGGGCAGGAATTCGTCTTAGAGGACGGACGGATCTCGTTTGGGTGCGGGGCAATATGACGGCAGAACAATACGTCTAATAGGTGCTGGGACCCGTAATCTTGCCCCACAGAACACAAATGGGGCAAGATTTCCTGCTCATGCACGACAATGCCCGGGCACACACGGCGAGAACGGTAGCAGCTTGGTTACATACACACAATGTTAGGGCCTTAGACTGGCCTGCTCAAACGCCAGATCTAAATCCCATTGAGCATGCTTAGGATATGCTGCAAAGAAGAGCTCTGAAGGAAGTTCCTGAAAATCTGGCTACAGAAGATCAACTTTTTGCGCACCTCAGAAGGACATGGGACAATATTCCGCAGCAAGACATTGACAACCTTGTTCTGAGCATGCCAAATCGTTGCCGATGTGTTATGAACATCATGGGCGCTTTCTCAGACTACCAACTTCAAGTTTATAAACACTAATTAAATGATTTTTCTATTTTTTTCAGTTTTTACTCATAAATTAAAAGTTAATTCATATACGGTTTCCGTCTATGCTTCATTTTTTTTCCATAAAATCCTGAAATTTTAATCGAAGTACCTTAACCATTATTAAAAAATGGTAGAATATTAATTATCGTATCTTTTAAATATATACATGTCATATTAGTAGATTGTTGCATCGAGCGCAAAGTGAGTTATTAATGCATGAGTGTTATGTTGGTGCCCGAGCGCATGCGAGGGCACTAAATTAGCACGAGTGCATTAATTACTCACTTTAGCGAGGTGCGTAATCTTCTTTTCTTTCAACTACCAATCTACCTCTCATCTATTTCCATTTTTATATACTTTTCTTGCAAAATATGAAGTACCTAACTATCAAAGTTTTACAATGGTACAAAATGCGGGGCATTTTTTTTACCTAATTGGTTTTATACGCCGATTTTTTTTCTCAGCCAGTACTCGTACCACGCCAGTACCTTTTTCGATCTACTGCATATATTTAATATTAAAGTTAATGGGAGACATTAAACCTCTGTGGTAAATTTATATCTAAACTAGCTAACCCCCGCGGCTTCGCTCCCGTCAACTGGCTACCAATCTACCTTTTTTTTTTTTTTTTTTTTTTCCGGTGTGGAAAATCCTCTTTGGATGTCCTCCGCCCTGGGGAGGGCGGAGGGGTCTGTCAGATTCTTACTGACTAAAAACCACCCCGGTGTTCCGCCTCACACCTAAACCGGGGATCACGGGAACAACGATACTTCCGCAACCCCCGGCTAGTGCCGGCCCGCCTCTGCGGGCCACGACCTCGAGTTGGGGGGGAGTGAGGTGTTGGACTCCCCCCGCGACGTCTAAGAGGGGCGCGCGTGGAACACTACGCGCCATCACCTCGGGTCCTGATATGTGGGGGGCGACGGACGTCCCCAAATCCGTCGCCCCTGGACCCATTTAGGGGGGCTGGAAGAGGGCGTTGTCTGCCCTCCGCTGACGCCCGGCGCGTCTGCTGCGGATCGGGTTAGCGGATGAGATCTCCCTCTCCCTCTCCGCAGCCTCCTTCTGCGAGACGACTGTTTCGCAGAAGGATACCACCGCGTCCCAGGACTCCGCGCTGCCGACCATAGACTCGACTACAGCCGGCAGCGACAGGTCACTGCCTACTTCAGAGATGAGGGCACGGCGCGGCTCCTCCCAAGCGGCACACTCTGCCAGCGTATGCCGCGCCGTGTCTTCCCGCTACCAATCTACCTACCACTACCTACCTACCCTGCCTTCCTTACCTACTCTGCCTACCCTGGCTACCCTGCCTAGCTTATCCTGCCTACCCTGCCTAGTCTAACATGCCTACCCTCCCTACCCTACCTACTCTACTTACTCTACCTTCTCTACCTATTCTACTTACTCTACCTAATCTACTTACTCTACCTTCTCTACCTATTCTACTTACTCTACCTACTTTACTTACTTAATCTTCTCTACTTACTTTACCTTCTCTACCTACTCTACCTTCTCTACCTACTCTTCTTACTCTACGTTCTCTACCTACTCTACCTTCTCTACATACTCTTCCTACTCTACCAACTCTACTTACACTACCTTCTCTACCTATTCTAGGTACTCTACTTACTCCACCTTCTCTACCTACTCTACTAACTCTACCTTCTCTACCTACCCTACTTAGTCTATCTTCTCTACCTAATCTACCTACTCTACTTACTCTACCTACTCTACTTACTCTACCTTCTCTACCTACTCTACCTACTCTACTTACTCTAACTACTTTACTTACTTTATCTTCTCTACTTACTTTACCTTCTCTACTTACTCTACCTTCTCTACTTTCTCTACCTTCTCTACCTACCCTACCTACCCTACCTACTCTACCTACTCTATACTCTACCTTCTCTTCTTACTCTACCTTCTCTACCTACTCTAACTACTCTACCTAATCTACTTACTCTACCTTCTCTACCTTCTCTACCTACTCTACTTACTCTACCTTCTCTAACTACTCTACTTACTCTACCTACTTTACTTACTTTATCTTCTCTACTTTACTTTCTCTACCTACTCTACCTACCCTTCCTACTCTACCTTCTCTACCTACTCTATACTCTACCTTCTCTACCTACTCTTCCTACTCTACATACTCCAGCTTCCTTCTCTACCTTTTCTACCTAATCTACCTACTCTACCGTCTCTACCTACTTTATCTATTTTACCTACTCTACCTACCCTAACTACAGTACCTACTCTTCGGCTTTATAATATTAGTTTAGATAAAATTTACAAAACAGTGCATTAAAGTAAAACAGTGCAACAATGAGATTTCATATAACTTTTCTGCACTGTTTTGGTTCTAAGCAATAAATACGTACTTTTTGATCAGTTTTGTAGTGATTAATGATAACATTACTACGTAGTTGGAAGAAAAAGTAATTAACACATTGATAGTAATTCGCTTTTTTAAAAATATCTCTAGACCGTGTTTATGTGTGTAATTTACTTAAACTATTTTTTATTTATGTTGTCATACCTACATGCAAGCAGCAAAATTATAACTTTCCTAAATAATTTGCAAAAAATAAAGATATAAACTATCCAAGTTTTCTACAGAACATAAGAACGAATCTCTAACAGCTAGATCAGCTGTTTTTAGTGCATTATCACAAATCGATTGCAAGCGAGAAAACAGCATGTCTCTTTTAGCATATAATTGGAGGCATCGTGAAAAACTATTAGATACTATCAATGCGGTAAACAAACAAAATAAATTTATTTCTGCTAATAAGCGGTGAAGAACAGTGACGCGGATTATAACTAATTAAAGTGGGTAGGCGTATAAACGAACGGTACTTTTGAATCGATCCTAATTTACCCACTAGGTTGTTGATATATGATTAATCGACTATTATTTTCTTAACTATATAATTTCATATCTATGGTACTAGTCTATGAACTGCATGTCTACTTTATCTATGTTCTCTTCCTTTTCCAATGTCTTGTGTCAACTGGGTGTTTGAATCTGTGAGTCTTTATAAACTTGTATTCATCGTGTTAGATAATAATGGAAACGCTGATTGTAATCATGAGATTATAAGAAAGGATTCACCGCACACTCCTGTTGTTTTATTTTGCCGTCTTGTTGCTTGTCGTACCACTGCTGTTAGAACTCATATGCTAACAGGTTCTGTGCCCAGATACGAGAGGCCATTAAGAAATAACAAGAACACGAGACGTGCTGATAATAGGCAGAATAGCTCACCGATAAAACAATGCAGAATGAGTCGGATAGCGGGCGTAGTGGTGGTGGACCTAATCTCAATGTGGCTTCAGGGCTACCGATTTACCGATTTACGGAAGTAATGGTGGCGGGAGCATTTACAATATTGAGAAGCTGCAAGGCGTCACAAACTACACAAATTAGAAATTTATAGTTAAAATGATTCTCACCCTGGATGGCTTATGGAGTTGTGTGGATGGACATGATACAGATACGACTAGAGATCAACGCGCGCTTGCTCCAATATGTATGAGCATACAGGCTTCTTTGTTTCAATACGTGAGGGCAGCAAATACAGCAAAGGCGGCATGGGACATGCTGGCCAACATATTTGAAGACCGTGGATTATATAGACGGGTATTACTTTCAAGGCAGTTACACCGTACTGAATTCAATCAATTCAGGAGTATGAGCGCATATGGCTTATATTACCAAGAAAAAAAGAATAATATGTCACTATTGTAAAAAGCCAGGACATATTAAAGCCAAGTGTTTCAAATTAAAGGACAAAAAGTGTGAAAATTCCAATCAAACATATATAACAACTGCAATAGCGTTAAGTGTCAGTCATAACGACTGGATTATTGATAGTGGTTGTACGACTCATATGACAAATAATAGGGAACATTTAATGGACTTTAAGCCCTATAAGAGTGAGGTGTCTATAGCTAATAATGACAAGTTGTCTAGTAGTGGTACTGGTAAGGTAAAATTGTTATTTAATAATCATACAGTTGCCACAGATACAATGCTCGTGCCAGATTTATCCACAAATCTTTTGTCTGTCAGTATACTTATAAATGATGGTTTCACTGTGGTGTTCGACAAGCGGGGTTTTCACTTTTATAATAATTGACAGATTATAGAGGATAGTGAAGGTCATGCCAGTAATTTCAACGGTATTTATAAATTAGATAATGTCAAGTATCATAAGGTTTCGCAAGCGGTGCACTCTTCTGCCACCCTAACGGATGTGCAGGTGGATCAGAGTGCGATGGTTGCAGTGGTGCCAGCGTCTGTTTGGCACAGGAGACTTGGACATTTAAGTTAAAGTGGTATGTGTGCTCTGCGGAAGCGTAATAGTCTTATGTTTTAGGTCAATAATGACAGTGAATACCGACTTAGTGAGTGTGTTGCATGTCTCGAAGGAAAGCAGGTGGCGAAACCATTTCCTGTTCTGGAGGCGAAGCGCGCTACTCGTCCGCTGGAGCTCGTACACACGGATGTTTGTGGGCCTATGTCTGTCTGCAGTTGGGGCAGTGCGAGATACCTTTTGACTTTCACAGATGACTACAGTAGAAAGAGTTTGGGTAACCTTTTAAGGAATAAATCTGAGGTAATGTCTGTTTTTATTAATTTTAGATCTCTTGTTGAGAAACAGTCTGGCTACCCTATAAAGTGTCTCAGGTCTGATGGAGGGGGTGAGTATTGTAATAATAGGTTTGCGACATACTTGAAAAGTGAGGGAATTGTTCACCAAAGAAATGTACCCTACTGCCCCCAACAGAATGGTGTTTCAGAGCGCCTTAATATGACTCTGATGGAGAAGGCACGATGCATGCTGCAGGAGTCTGGTCTCTGCCGGCGCTATTGGGGAGAGGCAGTTATGACCGCATTATATTTAAAAAATAGATGCCCCTCTGCTGCTGTGGCAGGATCTTTGCCTGAAGAGGTGTGGACAGGTTCAAAAATTGAACTTAGTCACCTGCGCGTGTTTGGTTGTATTGCCTATGCTCTT
Source organism: Orthosia gothica (assembly GCA_949775005.1). NCBI lineage: Eukaryota > Metazoa > Arthropoda > Insecta > Lepidoptera > Noctuidae > Orthosia > Orthosia gothica. The sequence continues at coordinate 8,878 of CATKRY010000261.1, read as the reverse complement.
ATACCTGAACAGAAGCGAAACAAGCTGGATGCAAAGTCAAAAATTGCATCTTTGAAGGCTATAGTGACACTACTAAAGGATATAGGCTTGTTGACTCTTTGATTCTCCATAAGATATTTTTTTGGAAGGAATGTAGCATTTTTGGAGAATGATTTTTTACAGAATGATGAATATAAATCTAGTAACTATAATTTTTATGAATATGACTGTAGGTCTAATATGAATAATCAGTGTGATAATAATATAATGAACAGTATTCAGAATTTTAATGAAAATTACACCACTAATATTTCTCATGATGACAATTTTGATAATGATAGTAGTTCTAATCAAAATGTTACTGTGGTTTCAGCTCCTGAGTCGGTGTATGCTACTGGTGATGAAGCCATGAGCTTAGAGAGTCCAGTTCTTAGGGCTGATGGCAGTGATGCATCGCTGCAATCTGAGGGACAATCTCCTCGAGGGGAAGAAGCCGTGACTAGTCATGAGGAGTCAGTGACTGTCACTGGGCGACCCGTACGTAGCACCCGTGGTAGGCAACCGGTAAGATTAGATGATTATGATTTGTCTTTGTTCGTACAAGGCGAATCTATTATCTATTTGACTCATGAAGGTGGAATGGCAAGTTGCCATGCAAAAAGAGTATGATGCTCTTATCAAAAATGGTGTATTTAAGCTTGTGGATCGACCTAAGAATCATAATGTTGTAAAATGTAAATGGGTATATATAGATTAAAACATCAAAATACTGGTAAGGTATAGAGCACGTTTAGTGACAAGAGGTTTTTCACAAAAACAAGGTGTAGATTAAAGTGATACTTTCTCGCCAGTTGTGCGCCATAGTACAATGAGAATTTTATTTGCATTGGCTAATGAATTAAATTTGAATATAGATCACTAGTTGGACGTAGAGACCGCATTTTTAAATAGTGACTTAAATGAGCATATTTTCATGGAGCAGCCTGAAGGTTTTTGTAATGATAAAAGCAAAGTGTGATTATTAAAAAGTATATACGGTTTGAAACAAGCTAGAAGGATGTGGAACATAAAAGTACATCAATTGTTGTCGAATAATGGTTTTATACAGAGCAAATGTGAACCTTGTGTTTATATGAAAAAATGTAGCAAATCTATAACTATTATAGCATTATATTTTGATGACTTTTATTTGTTTAGCAACAGTTCCACAACTAAAGATGAGTTAATAAAATTGTTAAAACAAGAATTTATTGAAAGAACTTAGGTACATTGAAAACATGTTTAGGTATGAATGTAACTCGTGACAGATGTAAGGGTGTTTTAAGACTGGATCAGTCAGAATATATAAAAAGACTTTTAATACAGTTTGGAATGGAAAATTGTAAAGCAGTATCCACACCCATGGAGTTAAATAATAAGTTAAGTAAGCCTCAAGAAAATTGTCTTGATGATGATATTTATGGTGATTTATCATTATAAAATCTATTTCATTATTAGTATTTTGGTCGGGTGATAACCATGTCCATCTGCGGCTCTTATTCTTTTTGCAGAATGAGTTCATTATTCATAATTTGTGTTGGTAAGCATAACTTAAGAGACGTTCGCCTCTTTCATTACACACTCCGTAACCATATTTGCCCATTACTGGATAATAGTTTGTTTTTGGACAACCTATTTTTGCATTGAAATCTCCCATGACTATGACCTTTCCTTCCGTCATGGTGTGAGCATATTCAATGTCTTTGTAAAATTGTTCAATTTCTTCTTCTGTAGATCTCTCCGTCGGTGAATATGCTTGGATAATTGATAAGGAGAAGCATTCAAATTTTAATTGTAAAAGTGCTACTCTTTCAGAGATTCCTATAAAGTTGGTGATGTTGTTTTTATATTTTTCTTGATTAGAAAGCCCACTCCATGTAGTCCTTTAGTTTTGCCGATGTAGCAAAAAATAAGGTCGCTATACTCTTCGATCTTACACCCCATTTTTCGGATTTCTGCAAAACCTAGAATGTCCCAATTAATCTTTTTTAGAGCATTAGTTAATTCAAGGAATCTTTCTGTTGATGCAAGTGTTCTTACATTATGTGTGCAAATTTTGAGGGTTTGTTTTATGTCTTGATCTATTTCTATATTTGGTGGAGAGTTGCAGTCTAATTCCACACGAGGACAAGTCGGGTTGGGGAATGTTTGGTTTATGTTATCTTTAAGTTCTTGTTTATTTAAAGTTTTATTCCGGTGGCTGATGGCAATATCCTATGCTTTCTGATCAGTTGGCAAGTTGACAAAAGGCAGAGAGTTACTTCTATTCCTCATTACGTCGAAAGCATTAAGACGATATGCTTTTGCTGACAATTGTTGTTTGCGAGGGTGCTCTTTTACATTAGGCGAGGTTGATGGTTCCCTTTTGCGTTTCTCATTTACTGGTTTTCCCTGTTTAATAATTAGCTTGTCATAGTTTATGAATGCATAATTGCCTTTCTTCCTTTCTTCTTCCAGCTTTGGCTATAGTTTCTTTCTTGTGTCGAGGATTTCTTTCGGGTAGTCTTCAGACACATACATATTTTTCAATTTTTTTTATTTGCCACTATCTCATTTTTCCGCCAGAGGTTAAAAAATGTCAGGAGGATTGGCCTTTCCTTTCCATTTTCTATGTTATTTTTGCCAATTCTGTAGATCGTGTTTACATCCCTATCTTCAAAAGTAATATTTAAATCGTCTTTGAATTTCTTCTTAATGATTTCGATGAGATTGCCAGTCGATTTTTCGGTTTCTTTTACTCCATATAAAATTTGGTTGTTGATTCTTTTATGTTTTTCAAGATTGTACATCTTTTCCTTTAATTTCTCGTTTTCTGACCTTAATTCCTGCATTTCTAGTCCAAAATCGGTTTGTTTTGACATTTCTATTTTCATTTGGTCAAAAAATTATTGAAGGTTATCCATTTTTGCTATTGTCCCTTGCGTGGAATGGAACGTAGTATTGTGAACGCAGCTTGATGAAGCTGTTATGTTGGTAGAACTGAGTTGTCGTTGTCGAAGTGTGTGTCTATACTCAGTTGACAGATAACCTCTTTACCTTTCAAAGTTTCTTTTTTGCCACTGAATAATTATATTGATAGCACAGTTTACACTTGGATTTTGTTTTTGCAATATAGTTTAGCACGATATGTATCGAGTGCAAATGTTTTTACACAGGATTTCACAGTATGTTTACAGTTTTTACGTCGAAAATCGGAGTTTTATAACACTATGTCTTTATGTCTACACAGCCGGAACCGGAAAACCCTTTTCAAAAAAACTTTAACACCCTCTAAATATTTTTTGGGGGTAGTTTCGAAAAACGAATGATAACAACCTTTATTATTTATTTAAGTTAGTATTTGTGCAATGTTTCAAGTTTAGTAACCCTTGAAATAAACACATCAACACGGTCTAGGGATATTTCATACTCAATTAAATAACTCGAAAAGTACTGGCCGCATTGGAATCTTTTATACACCGATTTGTTTGTAATTTATCTCAGACTAATTCCAAATTAAATTTTTTTTTAATTCTTTTGTTTCGGTGGCATAAAAATGTCTTGATGTGTAGGAGAGGGAATTTTCATTTGTGCGAAATTTAGAAAACATTACGAATTACGTTTAGTTACAGTTTTTTTTTTCATTTTTAAACGAAAGATAAAGTTAAAATTGAGGTATTGTAGCCATGCAACGCTAACATTTGACGAGGGCGGAGATGTTACGAGCTGTGGGAATGCTGGAAGCTGGGTCTGTTCAGCGTAATGTTGCTGAGGCCATAGGGAGCCACCAAAATGTAATTTCAAGATTGTGGACACGCTATCGTGCCACAGGTGATGTAGCGGAGAGGCACCGGGGGCCAAGTCGCATCACTACCCCCAGACAAAACCGATTTTTGCAAATTACTGCGCGAGCTCAACCAAATGCAACGGCGACTCAATTGGTCCAAAGGCTGCGAGTGGAACACCAAGTGCTTGTGAGTGACCAAACTGTAAGAGACGACTGCATGAAAGCAATCTACGCTCTCGTAGACCACTCCGGGTCCCACCTTTACGGAGAGGCAATCGTGGACGACGATTAGAATGGGTTCGGAACCACGTGGACTGGGGCCGTGAGCAATGGTCCAATGTGCTGTTCACGGATGAATCCAGGTTCGGCTTCCATCCAGATTCACGAAGGACGCGTGTTTGGCGAGTTCCTGGACGATGAAGCCGTCTTCAGAACCCTCAGGAAGTTCACCCATACCAAGGAGGAACAATTATGGTTTGGGCAGGAATTCGTCTTAGAGGACGGACGGATCTCGTTTGGGTGCGGGGCAATATGACGGCAGAACAATACGTCTAATAGGTGCTGGGACCCGTAATCTTGCCCCACAGAACACAAATGGGGCAAGATTTCCTGCTCATGCACGACAATGCCCGGGCACACACGGCGAGAACGGTAGCAGCTTGGTTACATACACACAATGTTAGGGCCTTAGACTGGCCTGCTCAAACGCCAGATCTAAATCCCATTGAGCATGCTTAGGATATGCTGCAAAGAAGAGCTCTGAAGGAAGTTCCTGAAAATCTGGCTACAGAAGATCAACTTTTTGCGCACCTCAGAAGGACATGGGACAATATTCCGCAGCAAGACATTGACAACCTTGTTCTGAGCATGCCAAATCGTTGCCGATGTGTTATGAACATCATGGGCGCTTTCTCAGACTACCAACTTCAAGTTTATAAACACTAATTAAATGATTTTTCTATTTTTTTCAGTTTTTACTCATAAATTAAAAGTTAATTCATATACGGTTTCCGTCTATGCTTCATTTTTTTTCCATAAAATCCTGAAATTTTAATCGAAGTACCTTAACCATTATTAAAAAATGGTAGAATATTAATTATCGTATCTTTTAAATATATACATGTCATATTAGTAGATTGTTGCATCGAGCGCAAAGTGAGTTATTAATGCATGAGTGTTATGTTGGTGCCCGAGCGCATGCGAGGGCACTAAATTAGCACGAGTGCATTAATTACTCACTTTAGCGAGGTGCGTAATCTTCTTTTCTTTCAACTACCAATCTACCTCTCATCTATTTCCATTTTTATATACTTTTCTTGCAAAATATGAAGTACCTAACTATCAAAGTTTTACAATGGTACAAAATGCGGGGCATTTTTTTTACCTAATTGGTTTTATACGCCGATTTTTTTTCTCAGCCAGTACTCGTACCACGCCAGTACCTTTTTCGATCTACTGCATATATTTAATATTAAAGTTAATGGGAGACATTAAACCTCTGTGGTAAATTTATATCTAAACTAGCTAACCCCCGCGGCTTCGCTCCCGTCAACTGGCTACCAATCTACCTTTTTTTTTTTTTTTTTTTTTTTCCGGTGTGGAAAATCCTCTTTGGATGTAGGGGTCTGTCAGATTCTTACTGACTAAAAACCACCCCGGTGTTCCGCCTCACACCTAAACCGGGGATCACGGGAACAACGATACTTCCGCAACCCCCGGCTAGTGCCGGCCCGCCTCTGCGGGCCACGACCTCGAGTTGGGGGGGAGTGAGGTGTTGGACTCCCCCCGCGACGTCTAAGAGGGGCGCGCGTGGAACACTACGCGCCATCACCTCGGGTCCTGATATGTGGGGGGCGACGGACGTCCCCAAATCCGTCGCCCCTGGACCCATTTAGGGGGGCTGGAAGAGGGCGTTGTCTGCCCTCCGCTGACGCCCGGCGCGTCTGCTGCGGATCGGGTTAGCGGATGAGATCTCCCTCTCCCTCTCCGCAGCCTCCTTCTGCGAGACGACTGTTTCGCAGAAGGATACCACCGCGTCCCAGGACTCCGCGCTGCCGACCATAGACTCGACTACAGCCGGCAGCGACAGGTCACTGCCTACTTCAGAGATGAGGGCACGGCGCGGCTCCTCCCAAGCGGCACACTCTGCCAGCGTATGCCGCGCCGTGTCTTCCCGCTACCAATCTACCTACCACTACCTACCTACCCTGCCTTCCTTACCTACTCTGCCTACCCTGGCTACCCTGCCTAGCTTATCCTGCCTACCCTGCCTAGTCTAACATGCCTACCCTCCCTACCCTACCTACTCTACTTACTCTACCTTCTCTACCTATTCTACTTACTCTACCTAATCTACTTACTCTACCTTCTCTACCTATTCTACTTACTCTACCTACTTTACTTACTTAATCTTCTCTACTTACTTTACCTTCTCTACCTACTCTACCTTCTCTACCTACTCTTCTTACTCTACGTTCTCTACCTACTCTACCTTCTCTACATACTCTTCCTACTCTACCAACTCTACTTACACTACCTTCTCTACCTATTCTAGGTACTCTACTTACTCCACCTTCTCTACCTACTCTACTAACTCTACCTTCTCTACCTACCCTACTTAGTCTATCTTCTCTACCTAATCTACCTACTCTACTTACTCTACCTACTCTACTTACTCTACCTTCTCTACCTACTCTACCTACTCTACTTACTCTAACTACTTTACTTACTTTATCTTCTCTACTTACTTTACCTTCTCTACTTACTCTACCTTCTCTACTTTCTCTACCTTCTCTACCTACCCTACCTACCCTACCTACTCTACCTACTCTATACTCTACCTTCTCTTCTTACTCTACCTTCTCTACCTACTCTAACTACTCTACCTAATCTACTTACTCTACCTTCTCTACCTTCTCTACCTACTCTACTTACTCTACCTTCTCTAACTACTCTACTTACTCTACCTACTTTACTTACTTTATCTTCTCTACTTTACTTTCTCTACCTACTCTACCTACCCTTCCTACTCTACCTTCTCTACCTACTCTATACTCTACCTTCTCTACCTACTCTTCCTACTCAACATACTCCAGCTTCCTTGTCTACCTTTTCTACCTAATCTACCTACTCTACCGTCTCTACCTACTTTATCTATTTTACCTACTCTACCTACCCTAACTACAGTACCTACTCTTCGGCTTTATAATATTAGTTTAGATAAAATTTACAAAACAGTGCATTAAAGTAAAACAGTGCAACAATGAGATTTCATATAACTTTTCTGCACTGTTTTGGTTCTAAGCAATAAATACGTACTTTTTGATCAGTTTTGTAGTGATTAATGATAACATTACTACGTAGTTGGAAGAAAAAGTAATTAACACATTGATAGTAATTCGCTTTTTTAAAAATATCTCTAGACCGTGTTTATGTGTGTAATTTACTTAAACTATTTTTTATTTATGTTGTCATACCTACATGCAAGCAGCAAAATTATAACTTTCCTAAATAATTTGCAAAAAATAAAGATATAAACTATCCAAGTTTTCTACAGAACATAAGAACGAATCTCTAACAGCTAGATCAGCTGTTTTTAGTGCATTATCACAAATCGATTGCAAGCGAGAAAACAGCATGTCTCTTTTAGCATATAATTGGAGGCATCGTGAAAAACTATTAGATACTATCAATGCGGTAAACAAACAAAATAAATTTATTTCTGCTAATAAGCGGTGAAGAACAGTGACGCGGATTATAACTAATTAAAGTGGGTAGGCGTATAAACGAACGGTACTTTTGAATCGATCCTAATTTACCCACTAGGTTGTTGATATATGATTAATCGACTATTATTTTCTTAACTATATAATTTCATATCTATGGTACTAGTCTATGAACTGCATGTCTACTTTATCTATGTTCTCTTCCTTTTCCAATGTCTTGTGTCAACTGGGTGTTTGAATCTGTGAGTCTTTATAAACTTGTATTCATCGTGTTAGATAATAATGGAAACGCTGATTGTAATCATGAGATTATAAGAAAGGATTCACCGCACACTCCTGTTGTTTTATTTTGCCGTCTTGTTGCTTGTCGTACCACTGCTGTTAGAACTCATATGCTAACAGGTTCTGTGCCCAGATACGAGAGGCCATTAAGAAATAACAAGAACACGAGACGTGCTGATAATAGGCAGAATAGCTCACCGATAAAACAATGCAGAATGAGTCGGATAGCGGGCGTAGTGGTGGTGGACCTAATCTCAATGTGGCTTCAGGGCTACCGATTTACCGATTTACGGAAGTAATGGTGGCGGGAGCATTTACAATATTGAGAAGCTGCAAGGCGTCACAAACTACACAAATTAGAAATTTATAGTTAAAATGATTCTCACCCTGGATGGCTTATGGAGTTGTGTGGATGGACATGATACAGATACGACTAGAGATCAACGCGCGCTTGCTCCAATATGTATGAGCATACAGGCTTCTTTGTTTCAATACGTGAGGGCAGCAAATACAGCAAAGGCGGCATGGGACATGCTGGCCAACATATTTGAAGACCGTGGATTATATAGACGGGTATTACTTTCAAGGCAGTTACACCGTACTGAATTCAATCAATTCAGGAGTATGAGCGCATATGGCTTATATTACCAAGAAAAAAAGAATAATATGTCACTATTGTAAAAAGCCAGGACATATTAAAGCCAAGTGTTTCAAATTAAAGGACAAAAAGTGTGAAAATTCCAATCAAACATATATAACAACTGCAATAGCGTTAAGTGTCAGTCATAACGACTGGATTATTGATAGTGGTTGTACGACTCATATGACAAATAATAGGGAACATTTAATGGACTTTAAGCCCTATAAGAGTGAGGTGTCTATAGCTAATAATGACAAGTTGTCTAGTAGTGGTACTGGTAAGGTAAAATTGTTATTTAATAATCATACAGTTGCCACAGATACAATGCTCGTGCCAGATTTATCCACAAATCTTTTGTCTGTCAGTATACTTATAAATGATGGTTTCACTGTGGTGTTCGACAAGCGGGGTTTTCACTTTTATAATAATTGACAGATTATAGAGGAT
>CATKRY010000260.1:0-30374 GCA_949775005.1 Orthosia gothica | reverse complement strand
TTACCTTCAGTGTAAATTTTTGTATAATAATAATAGTATATAATAAATCTTTATTCAAACTTCAAATTGGTAAACTATACTAATAGGTCTTACATATAAAGTAGGTTCAACAATGTTAGGTGCCTGTACTAGGTAATCCTGTATCACAGGCGGCAGGGGCTCAAACAATGTAATTGTAAGGACAAGGTTTTTTTACAATATTTTCTTAATATTAGAATAGTGACAGAGATATATTGATTTATTTATAATCTTAATTACTGAAACAGATAAAAATTTAAATTAAATTCTATTAATAATCATAAACAGATGATTTCTAACTTAGCTTAGTTTACGTAAAATTGTTTGCACTTAATTATTTACACACACGGACATCGAACTTTGAGCGTCAGCAGATATATGAGCTGGGTTAACCACTATTGCAAAATGTTACCAAACCATTTTGCCACAGTACGCATGGCGGCAAATTTCCTGAGACAGCAACAAATCCTGGCGAAGTAGGTCAGTGCAGTGGCCTGTTCTTGTTGAGTCGGCATCACGTGTAAAACACGGCAATCTGACCTTGAGTGACCTCTAGGCGCCCTCGTAATCGACAGAATTGATGTATCTGAATTCCGCTATCTTCCTTGCAGGGCACTCAGGATCTCCTGTTTTATGATTGCTGGGCTTTTTAAAGCGTGAGCAAGTTGCACATTTTGGTACATCAGCTTTCTTCGCGCACTCTGTCATCGAGTGCCCTGTTTCACCACAATGCCCACACGTCGAGTTTACCTCTCTGCACGTTTTGGCTGCATGACCATACTGTTGGCACTTGTAACACCGAGTCACCAGTGTACAATCCCTGACAGGACAGGACGTCCAATTAATAAAAAGTCTCGATTGAGTGATTAGGGCTTTACGTATATCAGCTGGTACTTCAATGACGTTGTTGCAGGTCGACACATCTCTCTTCCCAGATTTGTGGCTTAATTTTACCAAGGCCAGGAAGGATTCTAAGGACATGTCTTCAAACTTGTCGGCTACATTTTGTTCAAAAATGCACCTGAAGACCTCATTTTCAGCCATGGAAGTCGGCACTCCTAAGACCACGATCCGGGGTTTACGCTTGCTGGGTTCGTCGGCGGTAAGTCCTGAAGTAGAGAGCTGGACTGCTTGCTTTACTTTATCAGCGTCATGTTTGGTCTCCGTGCTGAAAATTACGCCTCCGTTTTTTGTTTTTCGGACACCACGAACATGCGGTTTCATTTGCTCCAGGCGTATGATCTTTTTCACTAGGTCTTTTGTTTCGTCACTCGATTTCAATTTGTCTTGGGGATAAATTGCAACTGAGCTTAAATTATTGGGACGAACAAAGTTATTTGCTCCCTTTTTTACCATTTCGGCAAAAGAAACATTTCCCGCAGTACCTGAGTCCTGTATCGTCTTCTTGAGGTCCATGATGTGGTCTGACAGGTCTCGCTTTTCAGTAAGGGATTCAACCGCATTGTGCATTAGAAGAGATCTAGCCTTTAGTGACTGGTATAGTACTGCCATTTGTGAGGTACCGGATCCTATTTTACGGCAAAGGTTTGCTATTTTCATTTTCTGCTCCGAATTGAGTTTTCCATCCGCGGCTATAGAACAGACTTCATTCAGATGCAGCTCAATAGAAGACATCCATTTTTGAATCTCGGGCGTGGTGATGATTTCAGGTGGCGCTTCCACAGGCGAAGCAAAGGAGAGTACTGGCCCCCTTGAATTCGAGGATCTGTTTTCCATTTTATGCGTACACTAAGTCACTTTTACTTGTTCATAGTTGCTAAATTAAAAGTGCAAAGTTACCAATACACTTAAAGAGGTCACTATTATTAATAATTTATTTATTTCCACTAAATTTTGCTTGTGGGCACGTCTGTACGCGACAAGCGCCAATCAAAGCTCCAATATATCCTCCAGTATGGAAATAGATTAATAACAATTAATAGATGCTGACATTTTATCACAATTTATAGTCTGCAGCAAAGCTCCTAATAAATCAACTGTCCTGTGACAACTCTGTTCGTCAATGCCGCATAATTTGCGTTCGGTTCACCGCGGATAGTCGATTAATTTCATCTCAAAGTTTACTATTCAATCTAGTTCAGACCTACAGTGATTGCATAAGTACTGTTTTAATTGTTCTGGATAGTCATACCTTTGATGTTGAGAACGTTTGATGAGATTTAGAATATAATAGTACACTTAGAAAGCTGTCGTTATCTATGTTTTATGTAGCCGGTATTTAAAATTGCAGTTGAGTAGAGTTTCTTTTTAAAAAAAGAAAGAAAAGTTAATTAAAAAATCCAATATACCCGACTGCTTAAAAAGCGAACTAAAAAGACGTAAACATGAAGAAAATCATGCTGTGCAGTCGGAGGATATATATACGCGAGCTGGCTGACCAAAACCAGATGTATCCTCTGGCTGCACAGCATGATTTTCTTTTTAGTTCGCTTCTTAAGCAGTCGGGTATTTTGATTTTTTGATTTAACTTTTTAACATGTTATGTTTTTGATCGGATTGTAGATCTACGTGCATACACTTGCTCAGGTGCCCGACCAAGTCAACTGAGTGAAAAGCTTGGCGATGCGTCACACACCAGATAATTCTTGAAATATACTCCTTTACATTATATCTGAAGTTTCTGTTTCACATACATTACTTTTTTCAGTTCATACATATTTAGGAGACAGTTTATTTGTGGTTTATGACAAACGGATAATTAACACAGTTATGCTGTTACAGTTATTCATTACAACATACAGTTGTGTTGAGCATTGAATGGTGTAGTATGGTTTTGATTAAGTCACTATACACTGTTGTTGTTGAAATAAAAAATTCAATAAAAACAAAAAAAAAATTGTCCTATGCGACCACTGAAAATCAGCGCCGTGCTGTGGGTCCGCCTACGGCACAGTATTATGCTGAGTGGAAGCCTTTTTGCCGCAATCACGATATGCATCAGCCTGGCATATTTTTCACCCTATTTCTTTTCTATTTTATACAAAATGTAGATAGTATTATTATATAGTAGTGTAATTGTATGTAGTATAGTATTGTTAGAATTATTTTTATTTATTTCTCGTATTTACTAACTTAACTTAAGTACTACTAATACTATTGTCAAGGATTTAGCAGAAGCATGTATTTATATTGTACGTCGTTTAGTGACAATGAAACACTTTTTCTTTATTTTCTTTTCTTTCATCAATTTTGTGATAACAAAGTACAATACATTGTTATTCAACGTCAACTCTTAGAAGAATGTCAGGAAAATGGATGACAATATTAGATGGGAAGTAATGGATGACCCAATATTGCGCAGTACGATTGTTACCCAGAGGTATCTGACTCTGTATTAAGACTGTCAGATGAAAGAGCTCCGGTATTCCATTATTGCGGGTGATATGAATGTAGATCGTGGTGCGCGAAATACTTTTTTTTCACCTGAACTCGACTCTTCAGTGCCCGAAACGTGGATCCACGCAAGACAAAATAGTTTCTTAATTATTTCGGTAATTACGACATTCAACCGGTTTTATAAGACTACGACAACCAGTATTCAAATCGTAAAAAGAGCTGTTTTTTGTCTGTTGTTACGTTTACATGACATTGGCTTATTAGCAATCAGACGATCCACAGTGATCCCAATACTAACTGGGCTATGAAGACTAAAATGCACTTTACATTGCTGATTTTTGGTGAGAAAAAGAGAATGAATGATTTTTAATTATTATTTTTCAAAATCTAACAAAAAGCCGACGAAAAATTCCAACGCTAGGGGTTCCAGAATCATTTGTTGAATCCATTACACTCCTTTTTACATCGGTGTCAAAGACACGCTTTATAAATTTTCACGTGCATAAATAAAATAAAAAATGGACAACCCCCAAACCTGTTTATTCAATAGCACAGAAAAAAGGAAATATAAATTTACGAGTAGAGCTGGCGAGTTTAGATAAAACATGAATAACAGATTTGTGTGAAAATGGGTATTATTTTATTGTTCACGGCAATAAATGAGACTTTGAAATAATTTTCATTTTTTTTTTCAGTTTAACTGATCAATCAAAAGTTTTTCGTAAAAAAATTAAAATCAAACGTTCGTGACAAGCAGCGTGGTGCCTAGGTACATCTGTATGACGTCACACAAACAGATGCCATAAACGTTCTCTGAAACGCTCTAGTTAATAGCTTATTTATTTTCAGATACTACTACGCTTTTCAAATATTACTTTTTCTTTTTCATTATTCTGACATTAAGTTGTTATTATTTTTTTCTTGTCACAAACGTGAAAATTTTCGTTTAAGACTCGTGTGACAGTAGACAGCTCTATTTATATAAAAGGAGACAATCGCAAACATAATTTTATTACGAGCTCGCATTTTTCACCACTTTATAAGAATCTAAGAGTTTTCTAAGAGAGTGCGCATGAATGTCGTAATATTTCTGTTATACCTACTCATTTATAAAGTAATATTCAAAAGTAGTATTTTAGTTATAATAGGTACCTATGTAAAGAATAAGAATTTGATCTTCATCAGAATCATCATCATCATATTAGACGAAAGACGTCCACAGCTGGACAAAGGCGTCACCCAAGCGTGGCCACATAGACCGGACCCATGCGTGCCGCATCCAGCTGATCCCCGCAACCTTCACCAGTCATCGATCATCGATCCACCTGGTGGTAGGCCTTCCAACGCAACGTTTTCCGGTTCGCGGATAAGCCCCGCCCAATAAAAATTGTATTTAATTGACTTATACACCAAAATATTTACTGAAGAATTGCTTAAAACTGCCCAAGGCTATAAAAATATATTCAGACCAAACACCATTCTAAAGATCTTATATGCAAAATCTCTAAACCGAGCTTAAAGAGCGTGAACAAAAGGGTGGAAAACAGTAATAATGAAGTATATCACAGGCATACCTGCAATTACTCAAAGCAAATACTGACCTTCAAAGTCATCATTCCTCAAATTATTTTATGCTCGAGAAGCACCCGAATAACAGGCAAACTTGAAAAACCTACCAAACGGTTATATGTGAAAACTAATCTTTTCAATCTATCTCAACTGTATATGTATATTAGTAAAGAAATATCTTAGATAACAAAGTCAAAGTTAGTTAATATTAGACTAATTAAACAACTACTTAAACACAAACCAGCATTAGGACCGAAACTAAGGGATTTTATTTTATCATTAAATTGCATCACTGTACAAAATAACTCAAATAAAATTACTTAAATTAAATTATATCACACATGTACAAAAAAAACTTTTCACAATCAAGCATATGTAATATATAAAATTCTCGTGTCACAGTTTTCGTTGCCAAACTCCTGCGAAACGGCTTGACCGATTTTGATGAAATTTTATATGTATATTCAGTAGGTCTGAGAATAGGTCAACATCTATTTTTTTTTTTTTAATTGTTAGGGTAGGTATGTAGGGTAGGTATGTAGGGTAGGGTAGGGTAGGGTAGGGCAGGGTAGGGTAGGTAGGGTAGGGTAGGTAGGGTAGGGTAGGGTAGGGTAGGGTAGGGTAGGTAGGGTAGGGTACGTAGGGTAGAGTAGGGTAGGGTAGGGTAGGGTAGGGTAGGGTAGATAAATTTTTGGTCTTTTTATGGCAAAACAAAGTTTGCCGGGTCAGCTAGTCTATCTATATAATTATTAAAAACCTTACAAGCTTAAAAGGTTAGCGGTCTCCAATACTATACTAGTTATCGCAAACAATAATTAAATACGGTTTAAGACATTTATTTTTCTCAAAAGGTTATATTAATGACTTACAGAGAAAATACAATAATAAGTAAACAAAATAACCGATTAGCGTTTTTAGTAGGGTAGATACCCTACTAAAAACGCTTAACGTTAAAAATGTTAGTGTAGATTTTGTTTGGTTAGTAACTTGTTTGTTAAGGCCTATGGCACAGTGCGTTTAAATAAGCGGAATTGATCAGTTTTATACATTGTTTTAGGATTTCAGAAATAAAAATGGTGCTTTTTGTGGGGATTTGGCGGGTGTAGGTTATTTAGCTTAAGGTTAGTTTTCGTAGTGCTAGTATAATTACAAATTTATCCATATCGTTCCATTAATAAAAGATCCTTCAAGTCGTGACATTTTAATAGTTTCTTAAATAATTTAAACATGTAGAAGAATAACCCTAGCAGTGTTGTCCCGTAAATTTTATTTCCAGTTTTTTTATTGTTGTCAATACACACAACTGATAACCTAAGAAAATATAAATGTACAGTCTGATTGACAGCAATGAGTAAACATTAACATAGTTATTCAGTTTTAAACAAAAATATAGTTGAAAATATTAAAGGCGCTGCCGCACACAAACATAATATACAACTACACATTCACAAACGGTCTTGTTAATCGGTCTTTATGGTCCCAACAAAATAAATTTTGTAGGTACCTTGGTGATGACCAATTAATGAGCTGTGTGAACTTGTTTACATGTACTTAGTATTTTCAATGTTTGTGATTGATTATTATAATTGTAATTTTTGTTTTGCATGCCTCGTCATTAGACGACGGTTTATTTATGTAAACATTTAATTCTCATTTAAGTGAGCTGTATAATGTTTTTATAAGAAATAAAGATTCCTTAAATCTAAAACCACTTTGTTATTTTTTTTTTATAAAATGAAAGCGAAGTTTCCACATTATCCTCATGAATATTAAATGTGAAACCCAACAGAAGCATAAATCTTGAGCGGCTGGAACGATGTAAGATAAAGGCTTTCACACGATAATAGTTTATAGAAAGTATTATTTGATAGGCTCTCACGCACAACAAAGCCTCCCCATAACTTGTTGTCTCTGTCTACACACTACACTACAGCATAATACCGTCCCGCACTCAGATAAAAGCACAATTAATGAGGTCAATTTTTTGTTCTCGATTTAAACAGTCCACTCTCGTATTCAGTTTATAATTGTTTGTGACTCGTCCCTGTTTTTATCTTGTCTAGTGTACTCGATGATACTGTTTTGACATTCAGATTAGAGATCGGGAGCCACAATCTGTTTGTCGCCTCAACACTTGAGACAAGGACTGTTTGTGATTCTGAGCTTCTGAATTGGGCACTTATACTGTTGTTCACTGAATGTCACCTAGAGTTAAGTACGATCTTAAGTATAGTTTTGGTTGAAAGTGCAGCTTTCATCCCATCGTTTTGCTAAGTTCAATCAATATGATACCAACATGTTTATTTTTAACGTACATTTAAGTTTTTCACTTGAAAGAGAGCAGTATTAAGTAACCTTTTGCTAAAAAGTCGTCATAGCCCTTTCATAAAAGGCCGTCTGAGCTGAAATGGACGATGAGTTGTAAATTAATTGGAGGATATTCATAAAAGTTATTGGAAATATCGAGACTAGTCAATATGTGCTGTGTTGAGATTTTATTACTAGAAGTGACGCTTTTTATTGAGAAAGTCACAACAATATCGAAATATGTATTACATTTGCCACATTTTTTAAGAAATTCATTCACACGTCATCCAATTCTCAAATGATCATTGTTACGACCAAATAAACTAGATTGTAGAATATAAATACATAGTATCGTTCAGCGTATCGACGTAAACGCTCGTAGCATTTCGTAGCAAAATGCGGCGTAGCTGTCCGCCGCACGTCGTAGCGGTTCGTAGCACAATGCATCCGATTGCATACAAATCGCTTACAATGAATGACCTTGCCATGCATAAACAACCATTCCGGCGACATTATCAACCTATATCACTATTGATTGTAACGTACGGTATAACGGTTTAACGGTATAATATAAACAATAACAATTTCCAAAATAAAAAACTATGTCCCATTTTAAATTTTGACTCATAAGTAATGAAGAATGTACCGTATGTTGTCGGAGTACCGTATGGTGTCGGACGTAAAGAATTTCAACATACCAAATCTTCCCGTGGGTGTTGTATGAGGCGACTTAAGGTGAACGCGCACCTAGACGCACTGCACTCGCCGCACGCGCCGCAGTCATCGCATTTTATAAATCTTTATATGAAATCGTATACAGCCTCGCGCACCTATCCGCGCCGCACGAGCCGCTTTTCAGCATAATGCTGTAGGTATACGGATTCCACCAGCGCGTGCGGATGACGTCATCAGACTCGGCGGGCGATGCGGGCGGCGCGGCAACATGATCCGCATCCGTATGAAAATATAGTTCAAGATGTACAGAAGTGGATACAATGCGTTCGGCGCGGATAGCGCGAGGCCAAGAGAAAATGCGATGACTGCGGCGCGTGCGGCGAGTGCGGTGCGTCCAGAGAAAGGGCAGCAGCGTTCTTTCTGGTTTCAAAACTCACAACACCGTTGTTGTGGGGGACTTCAATGCGAAACTGGGCAAACGAGACGAGGATTGAGCAATTCGGAGTTGGACATTGGAACCACCGAGGTCACCTACCGGCCAGTTCTACGGAGAACGAGGGCCTCTATATGATGAACTCTAACTCTAAGTAAGCCAACTCAAGAAACAGGCAACTAAAACAATCCTATTATCCATTAAAGTTTCGTCTGATCCCTTCCATCGGCGATACAGTTTTGTCGTCACGGGTAAGCTATAAATTATAAGAATAACAAAAGTTTACTACGGGGTTACCCAATCGTACGCCGCTATAATTATGAAGTAAGTAAAGAAACAAAGATAGGATAGAACCATGACAGTCGTCTGCCATGACTGTATTACCTTCAATCTTGTGTCATAACGTGCAGCGACCATGTGACGTACAGCTCATGATCACGTGGTAGCTATATTGAAAGCACAAACTTATTATGTGCATTATTTGAGTAATGTTACTTGTAGTTTAGAGTCATTCAAAAGATTAATATGACAATTTCAAAGTAGAGGAAGTTAAGTTTTTGGTATATATATTCAATAACAGAAAGATTAAAAGATTAAACTTTTGATCGAGTTTATCTACGAAAACTTACATGTGATCAGTTCAGCCAGGAGTGACAGTGTGATGAATGCAATATTGATGCTTCGGGTAATTATAGAATTTAAGATATCTGAATCCAATAGGGATTGGGATTCAGAAGAAAATAAATTTTATTTACATAGATAAAAGTACAAACAGTGTATAAAATACTTAATTAACTAAGACTATAAACATATACTCTTAAACCAAACACTACTCACTAATTAAACCAAATAAATATACTAAACTAAAATATGGTTCGTCAGGAATATTACATATAAAATACTGACGCATGAAACCTGAAAATGTTGAAAACTGAAACAGTAAGGGCCAATGTTCAACATGTTTAATATAAGATAAGTAAAATTATATTTTATTAAAAAATGCCACACCTGTGTGGCTCATTGAGAAATATTCAAATCATAGCTAAATTTTTTTTAGTTTATTGAACACAAATATTATTGTGCAGCCAGCCATAAATAAGGTCATAGCCATAGTAAAGTCTCGAAAAGTTTGTTAAATTGCCCACGATTAATCTTGGCAGGGGCTTTAGCAAGTTTTGACGTTATAATAGTTGTGGGTTTGAATGTAATGACGGTCTAAATGTAAAAACGAACGACATTAGTGAACTTAACTTGAATGAGTTGCAGTCGGCATACGTTCGGTTTTACAAGTAATGTGTTTAATGTAGTTCACTTCTTAGTTACTAAATTGTACGGCTTATATATTATATTTTGACGCGATAATGTTTTAAAGACTTCAAGTCTTATTACTCTATATTAACTTTTTTCCGGAATACGTTATTGTATTTGAATTATGATTTTGTGATTTAACACAAAACTACCTAAGTGGATTTTTTATGAACATACCAGCAATTCAGAACATTACTTACGTATAAATTAAATTCCAAGCATAGCTTTTGTATTGTCTCAATAGCATACTACTGTTACGGGTAGGTTCATACAAACAATTATTTTTTCTAAACTTTGCCCCACACTAAGAATATCTTGGGTGTGTTTACAAATATTTTAATGTATTATATTTCAAGGTTCTGGGTCTGGTTGTTTGAGTATGTGAGATACACAAACAGCCGGACCTGGAACCACTAACTGTAGGCCATAAAAACATTTTTTTCCGTGCAAGAATCGGACCCGCGACACGCAGCACACTAGCCAGTCGCTCAGCTACTGCCCCAAACGTAGACAAACAAAATAATTATCGTGTTCGATCTACGTACGGCATTTAACCTGTTTACCGATGGAAAAGGGTTTACCATATTGACAGGCTTTTGCGTTGGCTTTCAGAAACCGAATTTATCAACGTTGCATTTTATACAAATGTGGGTTTTTAAGTTCTTACTAACAGAAGGATCCCAATATATTTTTCAGAAATAAACGTCTAAAAAATAAATATAATAGAGTCATGAAAAAAACAGTAACAGTAAGGGTTAGCGAGAGAGCGTCGGAGTACCTCGCGCTGACAGTGGGTTGATTTTATTAAAAGATTTCGGAAGAACGTGGAGAAAAGATTCTGTTTTTTTTTGCTGGGGGCACCGTGTTTAGATAACAGACTCTTCAGCTTTATATTAGTATAGATTAGTATATTAGTATAGATTTATTAATATAAAAAAATGTGTTACGATTTGCACAATTGCATTCATGCATTCGTCTTAATTCAAATCGTTTTCTGTTCCATTGTTTATCGTCATCTATACTTATTATATAATATAATATAATAAAGCTGAAGAGTTTGTTCGTTTGTTTGTTTGTTTGTTTGAACGCGCTAATCTCAGGAACTACTGGTAGGAATTGTAATATTATTTTTGTGTTGGATAGTCCATTTACCGAGGAAGGTTATAGGCTATATAACATTACGCTACAATCAATGGGAGCGGAGCATAAATGAAAAATGTTGCAAAAACGGGATAAAATATTCCTTTTTGAGAGCTTCCGTTGCGTGCACTGCGTAAGCGGTTAAAGTTACGCAACAATCATGTATGTAGGGTAGGGTAGGTAGGTAGCCAGTTGATGGGAGCGAAGCCGCGTGGGGCAGCTAGTTTGACATAAAATTATTAGCATTTGTCGAAAAAAGCTCGAGGAGAGTTATCAAACGTTTCTCTGCAATAGTCGCCTCGCATGACGTAATTTTCCCTTAACAAGTACCGAGAAATGATATATCAACAAGAATGAACGTTTAATTTAAAGAGTTCTCCGTATTATTATTACTGAGTACCTGAAATTGCGAAACATCATATAGAAACGTGTTTTGTAGGTATAATGTAACATTGGAATAATAAAAGTCTGTCGTTGTACGAATTTAGAAAAACGAGGATAAGCAAAATGTTGTGTGTGATATATGACGCTGATTCATCCAATTGCTGTATAATTAGATTATCATAAGATGATTTTTCTTAACTTAATTCAGCCTATGTTCCCACAGGTACATGATATGACATGATGTATCCTGTTATTCATTAAATTAATAATACCCTATCTCCAAGAAGAGAACTCCATACATCGCTAAAATACTTATCAATATTTTGGCCAAAAATCAACAAACAACGTTGAGAATTAAATACCGAAGCAGGCCTTAGGCGTCGTCCTAATTGGTTACATAGTGTGATTTCGTCACACGACGATATTAAACATACAAATTTCTTTAGAGTGTCCAAATTGAAGCTTGCAAGTCATCGCGCGAGCACAGGAACAAACTTTCATCTTGCGATGTAATTGCATCGTTAACTCGTACGATCGTTAGCCAATGACGACGCCTTAACCTAAAAAGAAAACGGGATACTTTAAAAGGAACAAAAATATATTTACTAAAAGGCAAATAACATAATAAATGCTCATCAGTGCTCTGCATTAGTATCTACAGTCATTCTTGTCTTAGTTTTCTTAGATTAATGTTTAGTTCAATTAGTTGTTATAATTCTTTGTGGTGGCAATATGTACGGTGCACGTACATGGGTTTTAAAATTGTTAAGTAAGTAAGGAGTTGTGCAATAAGTAGGCTCGCACCTTTGCACTTACACGTGCGACCTACATTAGATTTTATGACAATCATGCAGCAGCAGCAAGCAGAGCATTGATGATGCATTTGTATCAATACTTAATTTAGTGTTCTTATAGACGCGGTTTGGGTCGGACAACTTGCATTTTTATTTCTTGATTCCAGCCCGTTGGCACTCATTGACATTTTACATTACACTGACATTTGCATTGCATTTACAATAATTAATGTTAAGGTGTATTTGCATTTGCACCCTACATAGATACAAATAGATAGTTATAAGTCACTTATAATTTATCATTTAGGTACTTGCTTATGCTATAGTAGCATTTGCTTAAAAGGAAGAGCTTCAATTTATTGAAAAAGATGTAATATGTATTAGAATTCTTTTTTATTTCGAGTAACTTACTATAAATTTTGATGGACATGACAAAGGTACCATTGTATATCGAGTAGTAGTAGCTTCTTGGTTCTTTAACAGACTTTCCAAGAAGCAGGCGGTTCTATGTTCGACTTTGTTTTTTTTGTGTATGTTCACAAATTTCTCCATCAAATGTGAACCGAGTTTGTTTTTTTATATGAAGTTTCTGAATTTTCAGTATCTGGCCAAATTGGATCCATTTAAATTTGGTGAAGAATTTCGGCGATATACAACAGTACTCGATATACAATGGTACCTTTGTCATGTCCATCAAAATTTGTAATAAGTTACCCGAAATAACAAAGAATTCAAATACATATAACATCTTTATCAATAAATTGAAGCTCTTCCTTTTAAGCAAATGCTACTACTCGTATAGCATAAGCAAGTACCTAAATGATAAATTATAAGTGACTTATAACTATGTATTGGTATCTATACACTATTAAAGAGGCCTGCCAACTGCAATAAATAAATAACTTACCTTATGAATAATACATAATATTAATTACGTTATAAATAAAAATATTAATCTATAATATAAAAATGAATCGCAAAATGTGTTGGTAAGCGCATAACTCAACAACGCCTGGACCAATTTGGCCAATTCTTTTTTTAAATGTTCGTTGAAGTTCAAAGATGGTTTTACGGGGAGAAAAATTCTAATAATTGCCGCAAAAAAAATAAAAACAACCCTTTTCTTTTTCCCATACAAAAGTTTTCTAACTAAAACGTAGAGTCAATTTGAGCTTTATTGCTATTGTACAAGCTATTTTTGCTTTGTGTAGTAGGGTAGGGTAGGGTAGTGTAGGGTAGGGTAGTGTAGGGTAGGGTAGTGTAGTGTAGGGTAGGGTAGGGTAGGGTAGGGTAGGGTAGGGTAGTGTAGCGTAGGGTAGGGTAGGGTAGTGTAGGGTAGGGTAGGGTAGGGTAGTGTAGGGTAGGGTAGTGTAGGGTAGGGTAGTGTAGGGTAGGGTAGAATAGTGTAGGGTAGTGTAGGGTAGGGTAGTGTAGGGTAGGGTAGTGTAGGATAGGGTAGGGTAGTGTAGGGTAAGGTAGGGTAGATAAATGTTTGGTGTTTTTATGGCAAAACAAAGTTTGCCGGGTCAGCTAGTTATTAAATAAAGTTAATGATGTGTGTGTGTTGAGAGATAAACTAAACACGCAATATGGGAATAACAAGTGTTTATTTATAGAAGTAACTGACTCTATTTACAATATAAAATATTTATGTCCTAAGCTAAAGTTCTATGTACCTAACAGTGCGGCAGCGTCGCGTATCATGAGCCTTTTGTGTGGTTTCGCTAACGAAGACAGCACAAGGAGCAAATGACACGGTACGCTGCTGAGCCTGTATCCAATAAGATGCGGGGGCAATAGGTGACCGACCTAAGTCAGTGCGGTGTATGCTCCCGAACCGTACCGAACGCAGACTGCCATCTTAGTTTTTTTTTTTTTTTTTTTTGTACGTGGCGTCTCGCAAACAGTCAAAGTGACCGACATATGCTTAACCGGGTTTACCTGTGGAGACTAATCTCTTAGCCTCCGGCCAGGCTTCAAAATACTAAACCTAAGCGACAACGCTGAGGGCTACCCCAGTTGGGATCTGTCGGGCAAGGCCGGTGGCAGATCTGACTGGGGAGAGGTTTTAGCTACCGCCTTTTTGGCCTTGGCAGCATGAGAGGGATTCAACCTCTTCTTCCTCTTGCCCTTAGAGTTTTTGGTGGACTCGTTATCGGAGGAGGACATGGTATCATAATCCTCTGATAAATCGGGGATATCAGGGTCAACTATCTGGTTAACAATTGAGTTAACGAGGTTAGCTGCTGCTTCCCACTCATCATCGGTGCTAAGGGCCACTTCCATTGGAGGGGGAGAGTCATATTCGTCATCAGCCCATTTGGACTTGGACTTGGCCTGTGACTGAAAGGCAGCTAAGCGCTGCTTGTACTCATCATACTGACGTTTATCAGCAGGAGTGATTTTACGGGGACGGCGCTTCGGACTTCACAGCCGGGGCCTGAGGCTTAAGGGGACTGCGCTCCCTCCCAGAGAGGGGAGAGTCTGGCTTTAATGTCTCCACCGGGGAACGGGTGGGCGACCTGGACCCGGAAATGAGTCCGACAAAGGGGGAGGGCGACCTAGGCGCATCGTGGAACACCCTAGGCGCGGGGGCCTTGGTTGGCGCGGGGGCCTGGCTAAGCCTACGCCTCGAACTCGGCCGCAGCTTTCTGTTGGACCTCAGTGGGCGGAATGGAAATATCGGATGGGAGGGCATCGATAAGCCTCCACAGGGCAGCACCGTATTTTAAACGGATTTCGACGTCTTGCATAAGATTCTCCCTAAGGTGCTTTATGGCAGACTGAAGTAGCTCTATCTCTTCTGCATCTAACTTTGCTGAAGGCATCGTTAGAGGGTAAGGGGGCCTCCCCGGGTGGGTGGGCCTGGGGATGTGTGAAACCTACCCTCCCAGTCGGGTGAGACTGGGCGGTGAGTACTTGGTGAGCCCTAAGCTAGTAAACCTGTCACCAATCTTATTGGTTGACAGGGGTCCTAAGGTACCGGTGAACCCACTGAAGTTGGGCCCACCCTCCTCCTGTGTACTGAAAAGTCTGGTACGCAGGGGAAGACATACCCTACCGTACCAGGTGTAGCTGTGGAACAGAGACAGGGGTTGACTAGGCTATCTACCAAGGCCAACTACCCTGCTCCCGACTCCTTTTGACTGCCGTGCTCTGAAGGAGCTTGGCGAGTGCAAGAGTATAGCGCTATTGTTTTATCCGTCACTGCTTTGAAGTAAACAATTTGGAACAAAAGGTGCGGGTAACTTAACGGTCGGTATCTTTAAGAGTTTCTTTCGCTAAGTTGGCTTTTATTATCGAGCAATTCTCTTCGATGATTTTAAACCACAATGAGCTATTTTGCAAAAAGTTTATGTAACAACACTTTTAATTGTAGTGCTTTGGTTTGGTAATAAAGCGTCCCTTGGTCATAAACTTTGTTTTAGTGCTACTTCAACCTCCTAACACTTTGTCCCGTGACCATAAACGGGCTGAGAGAACATTATCCAGTCCGCCTTAAATAAATTAGAGCTATAAACTAAACTTTGAATAGTATTTTTCGACTACAAGATAACTGTTCACACACATACATCCAAATCCAGCGAACACACGACGACGTCCTCAACGAGCCACGCGACGTTTCGTGAGGCCGGGAGCGCGGCAGAGCGTCGCGGCATTGCATCGTCCGACACAATCGCGCTCGGACATACTTTTTTTTTTAAAGTACTATGATTGCTATTGTGAACCACCTAATAAACCTTTATATAATACAGTCCGTTTGCTTTCCTTTAACCCGGGCCTATTCAATAACATTATTTTAGTACTGTGACATAATTCGAAATAGCTTTTATATAAAAAATAATAAAAAAAATCCTTTATTTCCCAAAACAACAAACAACCTTGAACAATTTATCAAAGTCTCATAAATAGGCACGTAATAAGGTTGCAACCTTGCACAGTTCTTCCACATGTTTACAGTTAGGCACTTAATAAGTTTACAAGCTTGCACAGTTTTAAAAAGTTTGTAGGTAGGCACTAAAAGGTTGAAAAATAAAACGGAACTGATTCATCCTGTTCCCCGTACTAGTTTATACTGTACTACGGTGGAACAGTTTGCCTCGCTCACCGCACAGGTACCTTAAGTGTTACACAAGTGATAAAAACATATTATTTTAGAAAAAACATTTCGTAGACCAAACAAAGTATACCAGATGTAAAATTTAGGGTAAACATAAAAAAATAATGGAGTTTATTATTTCTGCCTTTGCAGTTAATTCTTAAAATTGACACAGTATACGTAAAATATTTAGATGCTCTGTTTGTTTACACAATATAGTTGTTTGCGATATAATCACTTAAAACTAATATAAAATAATGAAAAATGGGTTTTAGGCCGGCAATGTACCACTTATCACAACTATTATCTTAAAATAAAGAGTGTAGTTGAAATTGTGTGTGTGTGTTTGAGTGTGTGTGTGTGTGAGTGTGTGTTTGTGCTGTTTTTGTTTGTGTATGTGAAGTATTAAGGTAACTCGGTTAAATATTGACTTTTAAAATTGATTCAGTAAGATCATAGTTTAGTGATTTTAGAAGTTTAAAGAGTTCAGTTTTAAAATCATGACTATTAAGATGGCGAACTTTTATGGTCTTTGATATCTTATTATAGATGTATGGTCCAAGGATACTTATACTCAGTCTCAGTCTCTTTTAGACAGCGAAATCATAACAGAAGAATGGTCTGTGACTGTGGAATCGCAAAGAACTGTCCGGGATGAAGACGAGCCTTTAAGAAATACGTGATCCAGGCAATTTTCTTTCCTGGTCGGGAGGGTATGTGAGTTTAATAAACCGTGTGAGGCCAGTAAGTTTAAGTATCTCAAAGAATTAGGATTGCTGTTATCTAATATATTAATATTTATGTCTCCTATCAAAATTATATTCCTATACATTTTTAAATTACTCAGTATATTATCTAGAGCATTAAGAAAATTATTAATATTTTTAAAAGCGGGCGATCTATATATGGATATTAGAGCGATTTCTTTTCCAATAGTAGAAACAAGGCAGTTCATTTCATCATCATTACTCAAAGGCTCATCAATTTTAGGTTTAAGATTATTTTTGAAGTATATCACTACCCCATCATTTTTATTAATAGATTTAGCGGTAGCGAACGATTTATATGAGTCAATCTTGGGTAGTGCCGCGAGTTTTGAAAGCCAGCATTCAGTCAAAACAATAATATCAAATTCCAAATCCAGCCGACCCAGTAAGACCTGAAAGTCGTCAAAGTTATATTTCAAGCTTCTTATGTTCTAAGTCAGTATCTTGAATGTGTTGCCTTTA
This sequence comes from Orthosia gothica, assembly GCA_949775005.1. Lineage (NCBI taxonomy): Eukaryota > Metazoa > Arthropoda > Insecta > Lepidoptera > Noctuidae > Orthosia > Orthosia gothica. The sequence goes on along the minus strand of CATKRY010000260.1, from coordinate 13,061 downwards.
CTAAATACTTTTTTGCAGTTTTCAGAAATATCTACGCCTTGTGCCATGCCGACATTTACAGTTTTCTCGATGTCTTCCGAAATATGTGATAGATCAGCCATATTGTTTGAGATAATTGATTTTATTAGTCATGTCGGCAGCACAAAGCTGATGCTCCTTACTAACGTCAGCATAAAGTGTGGTGTGTATAAGATTGTGTGTGAGATTAAATTGTAGAGTGTAAATATTGTGATTATTATACGTTTGTGAACAGTTTTTTTTAGGATTGTTGATAAGCAGTAAAATAAGGACCCTTATATGGTTAATAGTTAATACATTAATAAAAAATGGAATATAAAAAGTAGCAATGAATCATACATAAAGCCATCTTAGTTATAATTAATAGTCAAGATTCCGAAGGGGGGAGCGCAATATTCTTAGCAATACCTTGGATTTGTTCGGTGGACTTAATCAATATCGCTGGCTGATCCTCCGATTTCCTTAAAAATATCCTTCCGTTAGAAGTAGTATATAATTAGGGTATGATAAATTATGCATTTTATTTTCTTATTCATCTAGTAAATTTTTGAAGATTTTAGGTATCAATGATGGTAGCATACTAATATAAGTAATTTTACCCAGTTAAGTTAGCCCCGAAACACATTAATTAAATACCAAGAATAATTAAATCGTCACCGTCTCTTGAATTCAACAAGACCTTTAGCGTGTCAAAGCTTAGGACGTCCCGATTTACTTACTTTACCGAACTTCTCAACAATTACTTAGAGAGAAACATTCGTGAATTATTTAATTGAAACTTGGCTTTGAATTGTTATGATATTCCCTAAAATGTAACGTAAAACCCTTGCCGAATTTAGAAATGAAAATTAATATAATAAGACAACTCTATTTAGTCTGGAACGAAATTATAAAAGTGATAGGGCTTAGAAATGGTAGTTTCCCCAGAATATTGCTGAGATAATCCCAACTAATGAGATAAATACGGGAGGCAGCTTAATTTGCTGACAGGAGTTGTATTCAGTGTTGGCTCTGAGATCTGGATTCAGCTTGCTGTAGTAGGTAGTTCACAGAGTGACGAAATCTAATTAGAGCCGAAAAAGAGGGCTTTTTTTTTAATTAACTTTTCTATTGTGAACAAAGAAGCAGAAGCAGTTTAATAAAACTAGAAGAGTAAGCTTCTATTCAATTAAGAACGAATACTGCTGAACTTATTTTAGAAATAGGAACAAAGAAAACCGTTCCAGTATTCAAATCACATTTATCACACAGGGAAAACCATATTCGTTACCACAATTCATTAGTCACACAATGGCGATTTGTACGGTCAATTACAGCGTAAGTAAAGGACGGTCGTGGCTTCCATGACGAAGGTACATGTCATGTTGGGACACGAACTAGAGAACGTATAAGGTAATAGAGTTAAAATGGTAAGCGGATTTGATTTAGGAAACGGGATTAGGATAAAATATTTCTTACGTTCACCGTATTAAAAAATAAGATTTTGATTGAAAAATGTTTGATGGTTTTTGTATTGCAAACCAAGAGAGATGTACAATTATATTGTAGGCTTGATCATGAAATTGTCTTCTTAAATCCCTTTTGAACATTCTATGTAATATCCATTAGTATCTCGGTCCTATATTATTCTACTTTTGAAATTCATTAACTAAAACTAGGGTCTGTAATAAAAAATAGAACTAACGTGTTACGCAGTTTCTTTCAACATAGGTACTTTTTTTGAAATTTGGACTTTGACATTTAGATTATCGAAGCAATTATTCTGAGAATTCAATAATGAAATGTCTAGACTTTATCGCCACGCATTTCACTACCTAAGAATATAAATGAAGTAAATCAAGCGTATTACATTTCTGCTTCTATGAATACGGTTACAGACCGAAAAGCACCGACTAAATAACATGAGCAGAGCACCCAAAACAGTTTACAAGCATATGTGTTTATGTGCACATGTGACATTGCACTGTATCACATTCTACGCGAAGCGAATAATATCACGCAAAGATACCTTCGCACGCTGTCTGTCGGTCTGTCTGCCTGTCCGTATGCAAAGACCTTTTCTCTGGAACGTCTGGAGGTATCGTGTTGAAATTAATATCTTTTACTATAGTTTTCAAGCTTTTGTAACTAAGACAAAATCAAACATCTAGAATCTAGATCAACGAAATCAAAAAATATTGCCGTTTATGTCGTAAATTTGACGAATTGCATGGGAATCGAAACCTTTAGAGTACTTCCCGTTGACCTAGAACCTTGAAATTTGGCAAGAAGCAATGTGTAATAGCACAAGTCAAGGAAAAAATAAGAATACCTTAAAGGAGATGTTCCAGAAATGTATAGAGCCTGGGCCAGCACTATGTACACTTTATGTAAAAATCGCTATATAATATAGTTACTGTTTGTTATTGTCAATTTTTTTTAATTTCATTTCGTTTTAATGTAAACTCAAATTAACTTTGTCAAGTAGAGCAACACAATTTACCACAATTAAACATAGTTTAACAGATCAGCAGTATGTAAAAATGTCATTTTGACAATGACAGTATGCAAAGAATGACATTTTGACAATGACAGTATGCGAAGAATGTCATTTTGACAATGAGATTTGTTTGACGTGTCATCGTTATATCTGCGTCAATAAAAAACAACACGAATTAATTTGCACCAGAGAAGCAATCAATTAACGTCCGTAGTAGTAAAATAATCACGAAAAACTCCGAAACATATCCAATTCAAAGTCAAAGCAATGAAAGACTCGAAGACGTCGCTTCCTAAAACTGTCAAAGTTGTCAAACGTCATGTCAAACACAACTGTCATGGCTGCCTTAGAAATAGGGTTATCGTAGTTAAAAACTTAAAATAATAATTTTTGTTACTCCTGTTCCCTTCTTCAAATTAATTTGTTAGTATTTTTATGGTATTCCCCTATTTTATTCCTATTTATCTATGTAGTGTACATAGTGATGACCCAAAATCAAAAAACAATATGCCGTCTGTCAAGACCTTTTCTCAGGCATACGTAAATGTATCAAGTTAAAAATACATTTTCACAAAAAATAAACAGACTTTCAATGCAAAACACTTTAAAGTGCAACAATAACTTTTTTTTCGGAAATCGGTGTCGAAGAACGATAAAAACAAGAAGCACGATAGACACTGACTTCCGAAGTTTTTATTTCACCATGGATATTTTAGTACACCATCACTAAAAAGTGAGCAAGTTCTATGTAAGGGATTAAAGTATCGATAAAATATCCATAATAACTCAATTTATACATACGTGTTACGTGCTGTTTGTCACTAAGGAGTTGGGTTGTATGCTCCATATCTTGATAACTGCTGAACTGATTGTGATGAAACTTGTACTATTCCCTAGTTCGAGAGATATTAAATCCAACAATAAAATAATGATCACGATCCGATTAGGAGTTTGGAAGAAATGCGTGGACAAACATACAATTACATACAAACAAGCATACATACATTTATGAAATTTGGGACATAGGTTAAGAGTCCCACTTAGAGTAACTTATGTGAATATGCAGTTCCAAAAATATTACAAACATACGTATCAAATTGAGAACCTCCGTTTTTATAAAGTCGATAATTAATATTAAGATATGCAGCCCTAACTATAAATATTCAAGGCTGCAATCTCTTGGAGCTGTGAATTTTTTTTTATTGGTGTTTTGGTGACACATATGTGAACCAGTTGAGTGTATAAATTATTATTGTCATAACCTTGTTACCTTTATTTTTATCTTCATACGCTATGCAACAATAAATGTGTCCCTTCGAAACGTGAGTTTATAGTATAAACTTTGCAAACGACGGAAGAAATTTTTACAAAAAAGGCCAAACATTCATCAGCACGGGTGAAATGCATCTCTCTACAACAATCTTCATTTGTTTCCATTCCTCGCTGGCAGCTAGTAATGCGAACATTCTTATTCAGCCCGCGACTGTATACTTCATGTGTATCGCCGTTTTTGTTGCGAATCGTCTGTTTCATTATTCTTGTTCGCATCCGATGTTTTTTAGGATATAGTATCTACCTACTATTAAGATTTGTGTTTTCAAGGTATGTTGGTATTTCAAATTGTTCTGTTTTATAGTGCTCGTGAACAGTATGGGAATATTCATCCAAACACTTCATCGTCAATTACATTTTGCTGATTTCGGTTCTCCGTATCATTACTATACTGAGGGTAGACTTCTGAATTGATTATTCGGAGATAGAAAGGTATCAAATCCTACTTTACCAATATTATTTATCTCAATCTTATAACTTGCATTTATTGTGGTGAACTTTCATTGTTATGATTGATTATTATTATATTAATGTCTATATTGTTGATTATTGTTGTATTCAAATTGTTTCGCTAATCATAACCTAAATCGTTTTTTATTTCCAGTTTCAAGCCATTTTATATGTTTGGACTGTTTACTGTTTTGGAGAGATGATAATTTATAAAAATATTGTTTCTGTATATTAAATTAAACAAATATAAAAATTTGCATGCCGTAAGGCAAAATGAATAGGGACTCTCTACAAAAAGAACATCTAATCTGTACACCTACATTTAGCGAATAAACGATTTCATTCATTTAGTGCCAAATTTTGACAGGATTTCAGGCGAACGTACCGTTTGATAAATTCTTAAATGTCTATAATAATAATAATACATCTATATTGATAATTTTTAAGTATTGCAGTACATGGGTATAAAGTTAAAGTTACAGATTTGCTACAATTATATTGGGTCCAGTTCTATTCTCCTAACTAGGTTACTATATAACCTGTATGAAGGAGTGACAGTTCCGATCCCCCATGGATTACAAGAATATGTATTTTACAGATTACGTACATATGTATTTTACTGCTACAAAGATATGCACGTGGGGGGCAGGTGGTAGGTTTCGGCCGCAGGCTTGCGACCACCCACCGAGCAAAGACGTACCGCCAAGTGGCCTAGCCATGTTCCGGTACGATGCTCGGTGTAGCCACAAGAGGAGTTGGGTCGAGATAGTTGTTCCACTGCAGGCAGACCAGCCTGATTCGTGTTGTTATGGGCCTATCGGGAGTCTAGTCGCAGAGGGTAGCGGAATCCGATGCACGATGCGTTGCAGGCCGACCGCAGGTAGTTGGGAGCCCAAGTAGTGTGCCAGCCACACACGAAAGGCTGCCCTACCAACTGTCGAAAAATCACGGTATGCACCATTGTGCTGGTTGGCGACCAGACACGAGTGCTCGATGGACATTCCCGGGGGGGCTCGGGCGTCCCCGCAGTCTCCAGACTAGTCCCCCAATGATGGCGTCCTGTCTGCGCGTGTCTGAAGGTTGCCAGCGTGAAACCTGATCTCACTTCCTTCTCCTCACCTTCCTTCACTCATTGCAATAATGCCAAGGAACAAAAAGAAAAAAGCTGAACAGCGGCAGCACTCACTCTTACATAAGGTGCACCTCAGCAAAAGCCGAGGTCTGCACTCGAACCTTGTCGCAGTCCATCACCTCCTTGAGACTGAGAAACCAGCACTATTGTTCCTTACGGAGACGCAGATTGGATGTCCAACAGACGTGGCGTACCTTTCTTACCCAAGATATACCCTGGAGCACAAATTCAAGCCACGTGTGGGTGTATGCATGTACGCCCGGGGCGACATCTGCTATCGGCGTCTCGTTGATCTTGAAGACTCTAACTACTCAGTGCTATGGGCCCTGGTGGACACAAGTATGGATAAGATCATTTATGCCTATGTCTACCGATTGCATAGTGATGATCTGGAGACAACCAGGCTCACACAGTACCTGAGTAAAGTGGCAGATGTGGCTCAGTTACGGTACCTCTCCGCCCAACTAGTGTTACTGGGGGACTTTAATGCCCATCACCAGGAGTGGCTCTTCCCATGCCAGAGCACTGACCATGCTGGACGAGAGATACGAAATCTTTCGATTGCGCTTAATCTCACCCAGCTGGTGCAGGTGGCTATGAGGGTGCCGGATGTTGATTCACTTACGGCTAATTACTTGGACCTTCTGCTGACAACAGATTCAGACCGATATTCAGTGTTGATATTATCATCTTTGAGTAGTTCCGACCACTGTGTGGTGAAGTCTGTATCCGTCTACTACCCGCCCGATCCCATCCCGAGAGGCACCCGGCGGGTTTGACGGTACAGGTCAGCAGATTGGGATGGGATGCGATCTTTCTTCGCATGCTATCCTTGGCGGCCCACTTGCTTCTCTTCGGCAGATCCATCGTCATGCGCTTACGCCGTGACTGATGTGTTGCGGCAGGGGATGGAGTACTACATTCCATTCTCTGACGTAGCGATGTCAGGTGTTGAACGACCATGGTTTGGTGCCGAGTGCAACCGCGCAAATGCAGTTAAATACAAAGCTTACCTGTCATGGGTCGACGCTCGTGTGCACAAAGCAAATTACGTAACTCAGAAGAAGAGAGCCTTCAATAGGGCTGCCAAGTCCTGCAAAAAGGTGATGCGAAGCGCACGATTTGACCATATTAGCAGAATTGGGAACAAACTAGCTTAATACCCTGCTGGTAGCAAAGCGTTTTAGTCCCTGGCAAACTCAGTTGAATCAAACTTCTGTCGCCCCTCACTACCACCACTGCTGAGACCCGACGGGTCACTGGCCCACTCCGCCGAGGACAAGGCAAACTTGTTTGCCTTCCCTTTTTGCGGCATCTTCACGTCTGAACTCTGATGGCGCGCGGCCCCCTCCGTCTCCTGTTGGATGTGGGACGAGTATGTCGGATATTTGCATCCATCAGAGGGAAGTCTTTAGAGTGTTTCGTACGCTTATTGATTGGCCTGTATGGCGCATTTTGGTGTTATAATTGAACTGCTTGCATGATAAACTGTTGTCTAACATTTAGAATATTCCACTTATGATATAATTCTTTAATAGGGAAAATTATAGGGCGAAATGTATATAGCTACTTGCAGTACTGCTTGATGTGATATTTCCAATGGTTTTAAAATCGTTTTAGCAGCACCACCCCAACATGAAATGCAATATGTAACAACAGATTGGCATAAGGCAAAATAGACTTTGCGTATGACATTTTGTGCAGCAATTTTCCGATGTGTTTTAAATGATCACGTTCCATTTTTCCTACCTACGGTCGGTTGGGTTGGAAAATTATAGGGTGAAATGTATATAGCAACTTTTAGTACTGCTTGATGTGCTATTTCCAATGGTTTTAAAATCGTTTTAGCAGCACCACCCCAACATGAAATGCAATATGTAACAATAGATTGGCATACGGCAAAATAGACTTTGCGTATGACAGTTTGTGTAGCAATTTTCCGAAGTGTTTTAAATATAAATCGTTCCATTTTTCCTACCTTTGGTCAACAAACGAACAAAAATTAATTTGATAAATTAGCAAAATTATGAGACTTTTATGTAGTATATGAAACATAAAATGGGTTTTTAAGTCAACAATTTCGACGTTGACAATTGTAGGTTAGCCAGACGTAGTTTATAAATGCTGTGTATCTGATTAAAACCCAAAAAAAAGTTTTTTTTTTAAATTAACTGTCATTGTTTATTTTGATTTTGCTTGCATCAAGAACACATTGTAATAAATAGGCATAGATTAATAATGTCAGTGGAATGCATTATGCATGGGAAGCTCATTATAAGCGATGTAGCGGATACGTTGTGCTACGAACCGTTAAAATGTGCTTCGAACAGCTACGCCTTAACTTACAACGATATGCTACATAACGCTACGTAAATAATTGCTGAATGATACTGCAAGCCAGTTGATTTGATCGCAACCATGATAATGTAAGAATTAGTTGACGTGCAAATGAATTTCTTTTAAAAATGGCAATTGCAATACATACTTTAACGTTCTTCCTCACATATATGACTAGACTTTCCCAATAAAAAGTCTCTCTTCCAATAACACAATCTCAACGTAGCCAATTGACAGAATACTCGATATTTTCAATAACTTTTCTGAATACTTTCAGAAGAGCTTTTATGAAAAGGCTAAGACGACTTTTTAGAGTAGAATACTTGAATTTGCTTTATAAATAAATTAGTTTGTTTCATATTGATTGAACATAACAAAACGATAAGATGCTTTACTGTCTGATTGTAAGCTTCACTCAACTCCACGTTTCACTCAGTGAACAACATAGTAAGTGCGCTATTCAGAAGCTCACAATCACAAACTAAACAGTGTATAACAAGAGTTGCGACGATACACAAACAGATTGCGGCTCGTGGTTTCTAATCTGAATGTCAAAATAGTTTCATCAAGTGCACTAGACTCGATGGAAACAGAGATCGTATCACAAACGATTATCTACTGAATACGAGAGCGGTTTTTTAAATGGAGTGCCAAAGGGAAGTGCCTGCTAGTACCTGTGCTATTCATTCAGTGAGGGACGGTATTATGCTGTAGTGTTGTGTGCAGTCAGAGATAACAAGCTATGGGGAGGCTTTGTTGAACGTGAGAGCATTTCGATTAAAACTTGTTATAAACTATGATGGCGTGAAAGTCATTTTCTTATATCGTTCCAGCCGCTCAAGATTTACGTTTCTGTTGGGTTTCACATTTAATATTCATGAGGTTGATGTGAGGTTGAAACTCGGCTATAATTTTGTAAAAGTTAAAGAACAAGGGTGGTTTTTGTAATTTGTTTTGTGAACTCATTAATGCTATTATAAGTAGAATAAGGTTTTTGTTGCCTGCATTAAATAATAATGTTATTTAACCTTCAATTTATTTTAAACTGTGGGCAGGAAACATTTATAATACTGCCAGCTTATTGCTTAGAAAGAATTCCACCAGAATACTCTTTACAATTGAAAGGAAATTAACATTGCATGATACTAACGGACGGGCCTACGCCGTACCAAACCCCAAAATTAAGTTGGTGTCTTTGGTAACTCTAGTTTTTATCATTTTTCGACACCGACGTCCGAAACGAAAGTTATTCTGCACTTTTTAGTATTTTGCTTTTGAAGTCGGTTTATTTTTGTGAAAATGTTTTTAAATTACTTGTTATGGTTGGCCGTCTGAAAGTGATACTCATCCCTGCCCATAGCTGTCCTTAAACATTTATAAGATTGTTTACTAAACTTTACTGTAAGCGGCTATTAGAGGGCAAATGAAAAAATCTAATTATTCCTAAGTGAGTCCATAATTATAACAACACACGTTTGTTATCACAGACGTGTCCGATATTTTTATAATCTAGCGTTGCTTTGACTCCAGCGCTTCGATGAACGTGAAATATTTTCATATAGAATGACAGACAAAGAATTTATTGCAGTTCCAAGAACGAACGAAGTCGTATTTCGATGTTACATAACAGGAATTTTCATAGTATCCGTCTCACGGTAAGGATATTCAGCTTGCTACGTTTGTACGGTATTACGGTTTCCGTTCTAGTGAGCAGCCGACGCAGTTTTATTTTTTTCGTTTCTAGGTCTAGATTCAGCGTTATTTTTGGCACTCTCCAAAGTATTGTGTATCTTATCTTTTCCTGTGATATAAGGCAAAAAGACAATTTTAAAAAACCCCGGCCCTTTCTTATTTCATGCTACATAATTTATCTAGTAGTAGACATGCGATCGACAATCTATTGAACACGTTATTAAGACAATATCTTGCGAAAACACCCCGTTTTAAACAGTAAAACGCATATAACATTTAAACGGCTGAACCGTTTTTCTTCAAACATATAGCTAAGAACAAGAACACTCTCAAAAAGTCACCTTTCAAACAATAAAAACTAAATCAAAATACGGTTCATCCGCTAGGAGCTATGACGCCACAGACATAAACAAATACACAGATACAGATGTCTAACTTATAACACCGCTCTTTTTCCGTTTGGGGTTAAAAACAAGTTAAAAATGAACTAACCAATGTTTGAAGTAAAACATCGGACTGATATAAAACTAAACCAAGTAGATACCTCACGAAGATTAAAAGACAAAAAAGCAATATGCAAAATTTTAAACAACATGGAAAGATAATTAACCGAACACCTAACATCTAAAAGGACAGGTTTATGAGGCAAAACTTTTCGTTACCCGGGTTTTTTTTTTGTATTTTAACAACGTTTCGAAACCGTCCTTGAGATATAGGGACGCATTCAATTGCAGTTTCATGTGAAACTTGAGCACATTTGTGTCAGCGACGTTACCCGAATAAACTCGGACTGTGCAAGTAAATGGAACAGAAATCTGTTTGAAAAATAGAAGGCATTTTTAGTGGAGGCGCACGCAGTTATAGAAGTTTTGTTTATGTTAAAGCTTTGTTTAGTAAGGTTTAGTTATAAACTACTTTGAACTTTGTTAATTCTGCTGCGGAATTTGAGCATGTTTATTTAAGTTTTCTCTAGATGTTGTTTTGGGTAGTTGTAAATGTACCTATGTATTTAATTGAAGAAAACTTTACTAGAAGAAATACGATACAACAAATGAGCAAGAACGAATGATTCAGGTTTCGATCCAAATGGTACCCCAGTTCTGAAGATAAACGTTTCACCACAGAAATTCATGACGGGTCGCAATCGCAATACAGACGGTATCTCCAAGAAACATGCAAGCAAATGATGTAAAAGCTAGAGCGCTTGTGAAACCTAAACTTTTTCAGACTCCCGACCCCTTGGAAATCAAGCACAATTTCAAAGACCCACTTTATAATAAAAAATATCGTACCATTTAGTACCTACTACAAAAAAAATCATCATAAAAAATATGTTAATGTGAAGGTTGGTGCTGCTTTTTCGCAACTAAATTAATGATATATGGGTTGATTTTACTACTAAGGTACGTGTAGTCCCAAATCGGCTTCCACTTATGATCTATTTTTGTATTTGTTATTAGTATACACACGAGCAGAGAATGCATTTTCTCAGATGTATGTGGTTGAGAAAAGTTGTAAATGTTTCTGTCTTCTTTTCGTATTACTTTGGTTTATTTACATAGATACAAGTATATACAGTGTATAAAATACTTAGATAACTAATACTAAAAACATATACACTTTAACACAAAAACTACTCACTAGCTAAACCTAAAAATATACTTAACTAAAATATGGCGTCGAAAAACTCCTCCCCATCGTTGACTACTGGTAATGTGCCCAAAAGACTGGCAGCATTGCCACGTTGTATGGCAATGCTAATTCTCTGACCAAGGTAAAAGCCAGCCCTTGGGTCACGCGAAGTGTCAACTAGGCGTTTGGCAAGATCTTTAAATAAAGCATGAGCACTCGGACCCCACGGACCAAGAGTTTCAACCCCAAACGGCTCGAAAATATAACTACCAATGAGGTTATTATATTTGCGCCGCTTGAGGTTTTCTGCAGCCGCAGCGGCAGCGCCAGCACAGCACGACGTGCTAGGAAGATGGGATGGCGCAAGAGTATCGACACAAGTAGCGTCCCACACTAAAGGCCTACCCATCTTCCATGGAAACAAAGACATCCCGTCCGGTCTTTTGCCATCGTCGCGTGCCAGGCCATGGGGTTCCAATACGGCCGGAACGCCGACGGCGACGAGAGCACGTCGGATGATGTCGTTTAAGTTTCCGTGACGCGCTATGCGACCCGCACTTCGGCTGCATGAAAGACCGTGGTGACCGAGGCTGTTGACAACTTCGCCACAGTGACAACGATGAGGAGTACAACAGGGAGCGCCAAGACGAAGGGAAGCAGCGAGGCGGAAAGTAGTGTCGTCAAACAAGGTGCCAATGTTCGACGACGGAAGTGCGTGAAGCCAGAGGCCCGACTCCCACTCACCCACAGCCAGCAGGCGAGCGCGCTCGGCAGGAGAGGCAGAAGTGGAAATTTGGTGCTCCTGAACTGCTCTGCAGAGCGGCTCATCCCACCGTCTCTGGGATGATGGGTAGTCGGGGAGATTACAATTGGGGCAAGCGAGTCTCCAAGCATCAATAGCCTCGGTGAAGCACGGCACATCAAATCTGTTTTCTTATATTTCCTTATAATCCTTTTTTAAATTCACCCAGAACCTTGATAAAGAGGATCTTTATAATTAATTTTCAAAGCCGAATCACAGCATATTTATTTTAATTATTTCTCGTGTGCCGTTGTCAAGCCAGTGATATCAGTAACATCTGTGTTGAAAGGGTCTTATAACCAAATTTTTGTTTTTGTCGGGTACAGGAAAATAATCCCGAAACAAAGAACTCAAACAGTCGATGTGTTTAATACTTTCGTCTTGTACTTGTGTTGGTAAAAAATTGGTGATCTTATTGTTTTTGAATGCGAATTTTTGTAGATACTTTTGGTGGCATTTTAAATTTTTGTTAAATGCTCTATAGATGAGACTGCGGACCCCCATACATAATATGTATGGGGGTCCGCAGTCTCATCTATGGACGTGGAGTTTATAGCCGACGCTGCCATTCATATAATTTCAATATAGTTTAAATAAAAATCTCGATGAAATGTAGCATGTGCGCAGGCGACGATGTTGGACGGACACTAAAAACTTTAGCAAGCAGAACCGACTAAGTGATCATTATCTGCTTTTGTTATTGAAGTGGAGCATCAAAATTTCATTATATATAACATGCAAAACATAATAAACTCACATATTCCGTTTCGCCTGTCAATAAAACGAAAGAAGCATTTTTGTATTATCAGTGAGAACCAAATAAAATCCAATGTATTGATTTGCCTGTAAATATAAAATAAAAATATTAATAGTAGTTTTATGAGTTAACAGAATAAATGCTTTTATTTCGTTATCACTGTATTTTATTATTCATGTTGTTTAGTATGAGATTATATCACTTTTTGCTTATAAGTTTGAAGGAAAATATGTAAGATAACTGCTTTACACAGACAAAAAAAACCGCAGTTAAAGCTTCCGCAGTTATACGGTTTTGCTACATAAAGAAAGCAGAAAAAACTAAGTATGCCTATGTAACATTTTTTTTTTACATTTTGCACTTATTCTGTTCTGCCAGAATACCCTCGATATACTCGTGGACCCGTGGACCCGTGGACCACTGGTTACAC
>CATKRY010000259.1:0-40633 GCA_949775005.1 Orthosia gothica | reverse complement strand
GTTGATGTTCGTTGTTGTTTTTTGTTGTTTGCTGTTGTTTGTTGTTGTTTGCTGTTGTTTGTTGTCGTCATTGTTGTTGTTGATTGACAAGCGATATCAAAAAACGTGATCAATCCCTTACATTTTGAAATTTCTACTATCGCCTTCGCTGACATCGAATGCTACTAGCCTAAAGCCTTGGTCTCTCTCAAGTCGTTTCGAATTATCGCGTCCCATTGGACTGTTCTCATAGCAGCAAGTGGCCCACTGTCTGCACTATACCCGCTTGCAGGAATAGCCCCTCCGGATGTCCGAAGAAAAGTGACATATTATTCAGAGAAGCACAAGCAAGAGACAGACAAACGACATCTTTCATATAACGTGGAGAAGCCAAGGGGTATTGGGACAATCCCACCGCACTATTCCCAAACCACTGCAACTCCTGAAAGCCAGAATCAAGTGGCAACCACCAGAAAAGCACCGAGGCAATGAAGCTCGACGAAGTCCCGGAGAATGAATTTAACTGCCTTGGATCCCGCAACGAAATTAATCAGAAAACAATAATAGAGCAGTAGGAAAAAAAAAGAAATTTCCACTTCCCTCCATATCAAGCAGGAGACAAGCCAAGGGGTAGATTAAAAAGTCGAAACAGCTTCCAGTCGTTCACTAAATCAACTAACGGCAACGAGTTAAGCGAAACAAAGAAAACATTATGGCATCAGACATCCCCTTCCAGCTGACTATATATGAGCCTGCAGAAAAGCTCCCTGCGGGCCACCAACTGCCTTGGCCCACCTACAAAGCCAGGTGGGTCGCTGCAGGCACAACCTAGTAAGATGGGGGTAGATACTCCAATGACCCACAGTGTGATTGCGGAGCCAGGTCCCAAACAATGCCTCACCTTTTGTCGTGCTCTCTGTGCAACAACACCTGCACCTTAAAAGACCTTTGTGAGGCAAATGACAACGCAATTGGCGTGGCTGAATTCTGGTAAAAATACATTTAATTTTGGAATAATCGATTGACGAGATGAATTTCTCATAGCTTAATGAATCGACAAATGTTCACGACCGTGAGAGAATAGAGAAGGCATCTGCGTTTGCGCACACAACTTGTGCCCTGTAATATCTCCCAAGCCGATACCTTGTCTCCACGGAGGTAGAACGCCCGGACTATTTTCCCGAAGAGCACGTTCCCTGGGAATCCTGGGATCTAGATGGAATCCACGGGAGCAAAGCCGTCGGAAAAAGCTAAAATATGAATAAAACTCTTTTTTTTCACTCCAATAATTACAACATCTTACAGTATTCCAAGACGATGTTATACCACAGAATAAATAATGTTATACATGTCGCATCAAGGCTGGCCGATAGATGCAAACCATCGGGAAGTCAGGATGTATTCCCTTAGGTTAAGACATCGTGTGTGGGCAGGTCGTTGGGTACAATCGTGCAAATGAAATCACAGAAGTTATTCGATACACTGGGTTTATTTAAATAGTCACAACTCAGTTACATTCTTGCTTACTAATATTACGGATCGACACTGACTCTACGACGTGTTAGCTCTACGGCGTTCAGTACTCAACTGCCAGGTTCTATGTTCCCCACCACGCAAGTGGTTAGAAATAACGCGCCAATGCGTAATTGTTCTTGCTTTGCCGCCAGATGGCGTGCTTGTTTTAACGTCCGTACTATTGACTAAACCCGACATACACAATATTTAAACATAAAGAAATACAATAAAAATAAAATTGTTTTTTTTTTTCAAATTTGTATACCTCCTCCTTCAATGCAACCTTGTGCTCCTTTTAAAAAAAAAAAAAACTATTATTCGTTAGGTACGTAATTTAAATGAGAATAGACCCATTAACCATAGCATCTTATCTCTGAAATCGGTAAGAACAATGAACAGATATGTTATAAGTGCGCGCATTGTGAAGACTCGAATAGGAAACAATTGTGACCTTTACCCTCTTACTAATAAACGCAGAATAAAGTTATACCAGGTATAAACCTATGAAAATGTATGGGTATACCTTTGTTATACCTGGTATAACTTTATTCCGTGTTTATTAGTAAGTGGGTTAGTCTTTAGTTTATGCCACGCATGGCGAAGAGCGATAGGCTTTGTTGAAACAAAAACAAAATAAAAAAAAAGGCCATTCTGTGTATTTAGAAAGTGTACCAATTATGATACCAAAGTAAATAAAACAGAAGGGATCTCATACCATAATGTAAGTACGCAATACACCTCAATTTACTAATTTATTTCAATTTCTTTCCTAATATTCTGATATTTGAAGGTTAGAAAAAGAAAATACATTTTTTTTTTTTTATATCTTTATTTGAAAAAAAGGCTTTAATCGCGAAGCGACTATGCCAGCCTCGTAGGTATACAAAGTTAATAATAATAAATATAACTAAGATTTTAAATTAATTTAACAATCCCTATGTTCTAAAGCCTGCTTTGGCTAGCTTATACAAAGCTCTTGCCTCCCTTGACAAAGGTGACGCAAGAACACTGTTGCATCTTCCTACATCTAATGACTTAGATAGGATTGAAATTCTTTCGGCCTCGTTCCGGACGCACTCCATCAGTATATGGTAAGTGTCTTCCACTATACTGCACTCCGGGCAATTTGGTGAAGCAACTTTACCCATAAGATAGGCAAAACTGTTCATTGGTATGTGTCCCGATCGAAGCCGAAGAGACATAACGATTTCTGCTCGACTCATGTTTACCTGGTCGAACCATGGACAACGCGAAAGTGTTGGTTGGATCGTTCGATACCAGATTCCCTTGCTCAGTGACCTTTGGTCGAAGTGTTCATGCCACATTTTATTGCATTCTGCTTTAACTGTATACAAAAAGTCACTGTGCACGGGTAGGTATGGACTGGGTAACCCATCATCACAAGCATCTTTTGCCAATCGATCCACTATTTCATTGTCTTCCAAGCCAACATGAGCCGGTATCCACTGTAGTACAATATTCTTTTTCTCAGAGATAAGTTTACATAAAGATTTAATCACAATGTACGCAATCGGAATACCTCGAAAACTTGTCGTACACCGAATTAAATGTTGAAGAGCGCTTTTCGAATCACTCAGAATTACATAATTACCACTTTCAAATGAGTCAATGTAAGACAATGCTTCCTCTATTGCGACTAATTCTAAATACATTATATTGCATTTTGAATTTACCTTTATTTGTACTGAAAGATTGGATTGTGGGTAGAAAAACGCTGCTCCAGAACCTATTTTATCCTTCGATCCATCTGTATATATTTTGTAGAATTCCGGGTAAGTCTTATTTAAAAATGTATTGCACAATTCACTCAGTATAATATTTCGGTAGCACTTTTTAGCCGCAACCAGACCATCTACTCCGGGAAATACAATTTGAGACAGATCAATCCTGTGAACCCACCTAACCAATGAGAACATTTCAAGCTTTGGGCTTATAGATAGGTAACGAATCTAAAGACTCATGAATTCTGATCAACAACGGTACTTTTCTTTTCCAGTGTGGCTGTTGACAAAGTACTTGCAAGTCTTCTAATACAGTAATAATATTATTATCCGCGTATGATTTTATTTTAAGCCAAAATTTACCCGCTAGATAATATCTGCGAAACTTCAACGGTTGCAGGTTCAATTCATTTTCCATAACGTGAATGGTCGTAGTTTTAATAAAGCCACCGATAATCCTCATGCAAACATTTTGAACCCTGTCTAGTTTACTAAGGTGAGTTTCACAGCCACTGTCGTATAGGAAACAAGCGTAGTCGATTCTACTTCGAATTGTTGAAATGTATAACCGCCTCAGATGTTTAGGATGTATACCCCATCCAGGACCAGAAAGAATTTTAAAAACATTTATCAACTTTAACACCTTTTCTCGGGTCTCATTAATATGTTTAGCCCACCTAGTGATCGGTCAAGCCAAACTCCCAAATATTTTACATTTTGTACCACCGGTAGCGATTCCTCATCAATTTTTAAAGTTAGGGTCTGTCTTGCTACACCATTTTTAAAAACACAGACGTTACTTTTCGTAGGTGATATTTCTAGACCCAAATTCAAAAAAAGTTTAGATATTTTATTTAAAGCGGGTTGTAATCGTTGTTGGGCCAATGACACATCACTGCAAGTGGTGTACAGCACAAAATCGTCCGCATACTGCGACAAAAATACGTCGCCGCTACTATGACAAACGTCCATGGTTGCTATATTAAAAAGTAACGGCGACAATGGATCGCCTTGTGCCAATCCCCTACCAGACTGCCGACAAATGTCGACGTTACCTATTGTAATTTTAAGGTTTCTCAGCTTCAGAAAGTTCCAGATGTAGTTACAAATCCTGGCTCCGACACCAATTCGTTGCATGATTTCCATCAAACTTTTCACGTCCACGTGAAAATACATTTGGTGGTCAGAATAATGTTTGTTTACATTCATGCGCAAGTGACAAACACTAGCTGTCTCTTTTATTCTTGTTGGTTTTATCAAGCCTTCCCTTTCGACTATGTCAGTTGAATGAAAAGTATGTATGTGTGCTGCCGCTGCTGCGCGGTACACTTTTTTCAATTGTTTTATGAGTGTATATCTGTTTATTTGAAAATCATTGGGTAAGAAAAATAAATTCTACAACATAAATAATAATATAATGATAGAAAGTACCTTTAAAGAAAAAAAAAAAGGTTTCAGGTATTTGCGCTATTCCGGTTTACATTAACAATACATAAGTGAGAAATTTAAACAACAAATTCTATAAAGATACAAAATCAATTGGTACCAAAATAAAAATAGAAGCTAAGATGCTTGAAACAATTACCAAATATATTAAAAAAGCCCGAACATTTATGTAAACAACATTCCAAGCAATTAAACCAAAGTAATTTTATTCCCTAAAAACAGATATTCTCGAAAGCGGCACGCGTTTACACCCTTGGGTGCGATCATGCCCATGCCTTGTTAATTACGAAAAAAAAAAACATTGACACGGCTCGTGTTGAATGACAGTTCAGCTGTCACTTTTGCCGCGTTTTTTTTTGCGTTTAGGAAAGTGCTACACTGGGTTATAAAATTATAACTTTGTTCATTTTAAAATTAGGATGTTGTGCCTTTTTTAATAAATTTAATCATTATATAATAAGTAGTTATGTTTTGTATTTAATATTTTATGCTCCACTGCCTCGTTGGTCTGGTCTAGCAATCGCAATGCTTTGCTTCTTATTGAGCGGTTTCCAACTTTGAAATATGTGGTGGTATTTCTGAAGAATCACATTCTTCAGAAATACCACCACATATTTCATGTGTGGCATTATGTTCTTAAATGCTGATCAAACAACTTCTGTGCAAACCAGTGTTAACTTGACGCAGGTCACTTGTAATTTTTAGTAAAAATAAGTAACCGAATGACCGAAATACGATTTAGGTTTTGATATCAGTATTTAGCGCTTGCGACGACAAGACCAACGAGGAATTCAATGAATTAATCACTTCGTATCAATATTTCGAGTTTTCTAAGTTGATATTGTGTCATTAGCAAGATAAATCATTTTATGACCATTTTAGATCATCCATCGACGCAGACTATTTAAAAATAGGCCCTAACTTTCATTAGATTAAACTAAATAAATCGATTAGTATTGGAATACAGAGTAATCACTAATTATTTAAAAATTTACTTTTATTCGGTTATGCCAAAATCAAGAAAAATCGAAGCCAGTTGACTTTGATTTTCTTTGACCCATAAAATTACAACTCATAGTACAACAACTTACATATTTTTACCCGACTGCCGAAGGAGGGTAATGTGTTTATCAGTCTATGTATGTATGTTTGTTCCTATTTGGCGTTCCAGAGACCAAACGCGTTGGCCGATTTTGATGATTCATACGTCAATCGATTCGTCTTAACCCTGCGAGTGTCACTGGCTACATTAAAATTAGACAATAGAAAAATGGCGGCTTTTTGGCGCCATTTTGTGTATTTTTGTCTTCCAAGCTCATCGTGTGGTGTATCAAAATAAAGGGGTTTAAGAGGTGATTACAAAAATATAAAATACTTATATGTTTAAATGTACCTAATTCAAAAAAAATAAAGTTGCTAAAAAGTTATAAATAAAAAAAGTTTATTAAATATTAAAAAAAACCCGACTGCTGGAAATGCGAACTAAAAAGACTTAAACAAGAAGGAAACCATGCTGTCTAGTCCGAAGATACATCTGGTTTCGGTCAGCCAGCTTGCGAACATGTATCCTTCGACTGCACAGCATGATTTTCTTCTCGCTTTTTAAGCAGTCAGGTTTTTTGATTTTTTTTAATAAACTTTTTTTGAAGTCTGTTGTAAACGAGGTCCATAGTGGCATAGTGCAATCGTGTTAAATTAAAAATGTTTTTTTTTTTAGAAATCCTCAAACAGGGCAAATATAAAAACCTTATTGGAAGTTATATGTTTGAGCCGTTCGGAGTTGAAACATTAGGTCCATGGGGTCTGAGTGCGGATCGAGTTTTTCGAGACATTAGCACAAAACTCGTCGACTCTTCACGTCTCCAGAGGGCTGGCTTTTTCTTCGGCAAGAGAATCAGCATTGCTATCCAACGTGGCAATGCTGCCAGCGTTCTGGGCACGTTTCGAATTGACATCGATGTGGACGAATTTTTTGGTGCTCAATGAGCCCTGAACTATCCCCGATGAATTTGTATAAAATATTTGTATATGAGGAACAATTCCATCACAAATAATATTTGCGTAACTTAAACCGTTTACATAGCGCACGCAACGAAAGCTCTCCAAAATGTTTTTTTTTTCAGTTTTTGCAACATTCTTCATTTATGCTCCGCTCCTATTGGTCGTAGCGTGATGTTATATAACCTTGTACCACAAGGTGCACTCAGGTCAAGTAGGGCATCAATAAACTCTCACTGCGTTGATAAAGATGCATCGATTGCATGGATGATTACTTTGATTAATAGAAATAAAAAATATAGAAACAAAATTATGTAACTTATTTCATAAAAAACGGCAAATTCATAGGTTCTTAATAGTATTATAAGGAATCTGTAAAATTTGGTTTCGGGTCAGTTCAAAATATAAAAAAAACCTTCAATTGTTTTATTTTCGTAGTGCAATGCAAGCTTATTGCCACCAACCGATCACACAAAAAATGAAGCCGACAAAATGATTACCACACTCAATCAGTTCTAAACCGAAACTCAAGCCGAAACTGTTTTTTTATGGTGAAACTGAATCTTCGGTAAGTCACTAGCAAATGGATAGTAATTAAACGAGCGGCAATAAATTCAAATTAAAGGTGTAAAAAATACTGAATATGGCTGTGAAAAACAGTGGGCGAATACAAATGTTTAAAACAGCGACTTGAAAATAAAAGTTTGTCTTTTTTTTCTGTCTGCAGGGTCTAAACTAACCTAACATGAAGGAGACGACGGGAGCTAAGTTCGCTAGCTCTTGGACTAATTCGTTGAAAACACGAACACGCTCGAACTCCCGCGCTGCACAACGATGTCGGCTTGATGGGTGTTCAGTATTTTTAAAAGAGTAATATGCTCAAATAGAAAAAATAGAACCCCAAATACAATTAAAGTATGTAACAATATTATTACCGCATCTCACAAAAATCTCCTAAAAGGTATTACTCAAACCGGATAAATAGTTACTTACTTAATTTAATAGTCGCCCATTAAGTATATTTTTCGCCCGGTTAATAATTTCCCCCAGAAAATGTATTACCTATGCTTGCTTACTTGCTAGTAAGCATTTTTTTTCAAATAAGATAAGTAAAAAGAAACACTACTTTTTCCTACTCCACAAATTCCAAACTCAGTGTGGCACCTACCTAAAGTATCAATATCAACATCCTCGTTGTCGTCCAAAGTTCCCGCCATTTTTTACCACATATAATTCATTGCAACTAATCCATGTAACGAGAGGTTAATTATGTGTAGAAATATCTAAAAATAAAAGCGGAACGGAAATGGCTGAGGTTATTATAATTTGACACCTTTATTTTTTTGCTATTAGCGATAAGGGGCTCTTATTTGTGAATTTTATTTTGAATGCATTTGATTTAAATAAAATTTAATTTTTATACAATTATGAAAATTATTTATATTCTAATTTTATTTACATAATATAATACATAAGTACAGTATTATTTATAAACTAATATTAGAAATAAAATAAGAATAAATATATGTATATACATTTACGGGGCGTCAAAAAATTCGTCCACATCGCTGTCAACAGGAAAAGTGCCCAGAAGGCTGGCAGCATTGCCACGTTGGATGGCAATACTGATTCTTTGGCCAAAAAAAAGGCCAGCCCTCTGGTCTCGAGAAGAGTCGACCAACCGTTTGGCGATATCCCGAAATAATATGTGAGCACTCGGACCCCATGGCCCTAGTGTTTCAACCCCAAACGGCTCAAACACATAATTACCAATTAAATTGTTGTATTTGCGCCGTTTGAGGTTTTCAGCACCTGCAGCAGCCGCCCCAGCGCAGCCCACCGTGCTAGGAAGATGGGATGGTGCAAGGGTGTCGACGCAAGTTGCATCCCACACCAAAGACCTAACCCAACTTACAAGGCATTATGGTCATACCATCTGGTCTCTTCCCATCGACGCGTGCCAGGCCATTGGGTTCTAAGACAGCTGGCACCCCGGCGGTGGCAAGAGCACGACGGATGAGATCATTAATGCTAGCGTGCCGCGCAATCCGACCTGCACTCTTATTACAAGATAGGCCATGGTGACCGAGGCCACGGGGTCTCATTGCTAAGAAAGAATATTTGGTTCAAATAAATCTCACTAGATGACGCGACATGTACACACAATTCAATAGTATGTGTGTAAAATTAACATTATCTGGAATTGAACATAAACATTGTATGTTCTTGTTTAATTAACTCTCCTAACTACAAAATTATGGAATATTGGGCTCGTAATTCACATTTCAAAGATTATTTGAACGGATCATTTAAAAGAAATTGATTTTCCGCCTGAATTTAGCAACTGTAGTGATAAACGTTGTGGAAATCGAGACCACATGCGAATAATTGACAGTTTGTATGATAAGATTGTTAATGCATTGTGTAAAGCCGCCACTGAGAGTCATACTATTGTTAAACCGAGAAAAAAACAACCGGTGATCGGATGGAACAAGCATGTGCGTGACGCTCACGGTTTAGCTCGGTGTAAATTTAAGGAATGGGTGCTTTGGGGTAAGCCGAGTGAAGGGAGTGTTTGGGATGAGATGCGGGAGAGTCGTAGAATCTTTAAGTCACGCCTAAGGTGGTGCCAAAATAATAGGGAGCAGATAAAGATGGACATCCTCGCTTCTCAACATTCGAAGCATGACTTTCGTAACTTTTGGAAAACTACAAGTAGGCTAAATAATAAGCCGGGCTTACCCGTGAGTGTCAACGGTGTGAGTGAACCAAAATGTATTGCAGACCTATTTAAGGATCACTTTATGGTTAACTCGCCATTGGGACCATCACGCTCATTCAGTGTGGAGGGGTCGCATGGGCAGGAGATAAACATCAGATTCACAGCGAAGGATGTTCGGGGAATTATAAAGTCAATGTCGCGTGGAAAATCTCCTGGCCATGACAGCCTGAGCATTGAGCATCTAAAGCATGCGGGCGTCCACCTACCCAGAGTTCTTGCCATGTTATATACATTTTGTATAGGACATTCTTACGTACCAGCAGAAATGATGAGGACCGTGGTGGTACCAATTGCGAAGAGTAAAACCGGTGACCTAAGTGACACGAGCAAATACAGGCCAATCTCACTAGCCACAGTGCTTGCAAAGGTTTTTGACAGTTTGCTTGATGCACAGCTGGATCGGTACGTAAACACTCACGACAATCAATTTGGTTTTAAATCAGGACTGTCTACTGAGACAGCTATTTTGTGTTTGAAGCAAAGTGTCAAGTACTACTCTGATAGGAGCACATCTACTTATGCCTGTTTTCTCGACCTCTCCAGGGCTTTCGACCTGGTTAGCTATGACATCTTATGGCAAAAATTAAAGAACACATCAATGCCTATTGAACTGATTGAAATTTTCAAGTACTGGTATCTTAATCAGGTCAACGTCGTTCGGTGGTCGAGTGCTCTGTCGGAGCCGTACAGGTTGGAATGCGGGGTAAGGCAGGGAGGGCTGACCTCGCCGAAGCTCTTCAACCTGTACGTGAATGCACTGATAGAGGAGCTCAGCACCACCCGTGTCGGCTGCCATATTGATGGTGTTTGTGTAAACAATATTAGTTACGCAGACGACATGGTGCTGCTGAGCGCCTCGGTGTGTGGTCTGTCCAGGTTGCTGGGCATATGCGAGCGTTATGCGCTGAATCACGGTTTGCTCTATAACTCAAAGAAGAGTGAATGCATGGTCTTGCGGGCCAGGGGTCGGAACTGCCCGGATTCTGTTCCACCTATTAGACTGAACGGTGTCGAGTTAAAAAGAGTGCAACAGTTCAAATATCTCGGGCATATCGTGACCTCTGACCTGAGCGACGATGCGGACATCGATAGGGAGCGGAGGGCGTTGTCTGTGAGGGCCAATATGATCGCCCGCAGGTTTGTTCGTTGCTCGGGGGCCGTCAAAGTAACTCTTTTCAGAGCATTTTGTACGTCCCTGTACACGGCCAGTCTGTGGGTTTCATATACCCAGAAGCAGTACAACGCTCTCCGTGTTCAGTATAATAATGCGTTCAGGGTGCTGTTGGGGCTGCCCCGGCACTGTAGCGCGTCAGGGATGTTCGCCGACGCCCGTGTTGACTGTTTCTACACGACGATGCGAAAGCGGTGCACATCTCTGGGGCGCAGGCTCCGGACCACCTCCAACACCATCCTGAGCGTATTTGCATACAGGTTTGATTGTCAGTACATTAACCATTGTTTTATGATAAATGTAATGACAAACAAACAAATAACTCAGAGGCAGGCGTATTATTAATTATTTGTATTTCTATTTTATTATTTTAATTTGATTTAATAATTTAAATGTAATTTTAAGAAAATGATTTAATATTAATTTTAATAGAATTGAATTTTTAATTTTGTATGTATTATTTAATTGATTATTTTGTATAGATAATTATATTGAGTGTGATTTTTGTGTTAATTTCAAATGTACAACACATATTATGATCTGATACTGGATTGAAATAAATGAAATTTGAATTTGGATTTAAAATTGATGCCATAGATGGCGCATTTTTAAATTTCTGAGGCATTCAACTCGATTGTTAAAATTTGCATTTTAACACATATTGGTGCAAAAAAACAACAACAACAACAAAAATACTATAAAACGAACCTTCACAGTATTTAAAGAAAAAAATATTCACGAATCTCGTAAACCCTTTTACTTGCAAGGCGCTGCTAACACCATCTATTGCCGTGAAACGGGATCGAACGCGATTGATGTACTCACAAAAATAACAAGATTAAGCAGATGAAAAACGCTAGTTACGTCGGCACGGTTTTTTTGTATGGGATGAGGCATCTGTATGCTAGTATTATATTATCTGTGCCGAGGCAGTCAACTGCTTCACCGCATTGACAGCGATGTGCACCCCCCCAATATACATTTGATTGATTAAAGTTATTTTTTATGGGTGTCGTGATTTGTGAACCACTGTATTTTTTTTGTTTTGCATTTTATGTCATACAACTACTATAATATATATTAAAAATATAAAAGTATTTGTATTTTTACTAACCAATTACGGCCGGATAGACTATTACCAGGAGTAGGAGTTTTAGAATACATAGGATACTTTTATCCCGGAACTACGTTGCTGTATGATAATTTTCGTACCGTATGGTGACGGACGTAAAGAATTTCACCATCCCTTATCTTCCCGTGGGTGTCGTAAGAGGCGACTAAGGGACAAACCAGAGAATGGGCAGCACCGTTCTCTGTCCACTTTAACAACAAACTGCGATCGCCAACCCACCTGCCAAGCGTGCCGATTATGGCAAACCCCCTCAAACCTAATGAATAGCACACCGAAAAAACGGCCCGGCAGCCCGTCTACCCTCGGCTACGGTAGCGGTCGAGGCGATGGCGTGGCAAGGGTTGCAAAGAATCCCCGGAGTGGACCCGGCTACCCCTACAAACACCGACGACTGGACCTGGGAACATATAACACGCGAACACTCCGGACCGACGAGAAGATAGCTGAACTCCGAAGAGAGGGGGAGGACTCGATAATCCTCAAATCCGGTAACCTGCTCTATTTCCGAGAGGGTGAGCGGCAGTCCCAGGGTCGTGTCGGTGAACAACGTGGTGAAGATTGAAAGTGTGTCGACCAGGGTGGCGTACCTTATACTCAGAATATCCGCAAGATATTTGCTGAAGGTCATACAGGTCTACGCCCCGACCTCGGCACACCCCGACGACGAGGTAGAGGCCATGTATTAGGATATTTCTAGAGCCATACATGGTTTCAAAACTCACTTCACCGTTGTCATGGGGGACTTCAACGTGAAACTGGGCAAACGAGACGAGGATGAGCTGCATGTGGGGCAATTTGGAGTTGGATGTCGTAACCACCGGGGTCACCTACTGGCCAGTTTTATGAAGAAGGAGAGCCTCTACATGATGAACTTCCTCTTCAGAAAGCGTGAGCACAGGAAGTGGACCTGGCAAAACCCCGATGGTGCAACTAAAACGAGATCGACTTCATCATGTCAACCAAAAAGCAAATGTTCAATGATGTCTCTGTGATCAATTCGGTGAAAACCGGCAGCGATCACGGCCCGCATGGTAAGAGGCACATTGAACATTAATGTTAAGCTTGAAAGGTCTCGACTGATGAAGTCCACGCTCCGTCCAGTACAGATCCAGGTCCAAAATCCCGAGAGCTTTCAGCTCGAACTCCAGAATCGTTTCGAGTGCCTAGGGAGCTCCGTGGACGAATACTGCGATGGGATCGTGGAAGCTGTCCATACGGTCGGGTAACTTTTTCAAGACCCGCCGTACAGATTTTTTTTATTATCGATAGGCTCGCGTTGACCACTACCTCGCCTGATGATGTGGCCTACGGTGAAGCACGCTTGCCTAGAAGAAACCTATTCACTCGTGACTTAAAGACCCCAAGGTTGTAGCTATCAGGAAACAAAGACTCCGGAAGGGAATTCCACTCCTTAGCTGTGCGCACAATGAAAGTATTAGCAAAACGCTTTGTGCGTATGGGTGGGATGTCCACCATGTACCGATGGCGCATGGCCGTACGTCTTGTAGTCCGATGATGGAAAGGGCTAGGCGGAATCAAATTGTGCAGTTCCGTCGCACACTCCCCGAAATGTAACCTATAAAAAACCGACAGGCTGGCAACTCGGCGTCGATGTTCGAGGCTCTGGAGCTTTGACGCGACCAGTGCATCATTGCCAATAAGCCGAAGATCCCAAATTTCTTTTATGAAGTAAAAAGAGATTACAATAAAAACAATATTAAAAAATTTCTTGATTGTATATCGGCTTTAAGTTTTGATGAAATATATGAAGAAACAGATTGCAACAATGCATTTAACAAATTTCATGACCTATATATTCTCTTTTACAAACTATGTTTCCCAGAAATAACAATAAAAAAATATAATAAACCAATAAAAAACAAATGGATAAGTAAAGGTATAAAAATATCGTGCATAAAAAAGAGAACTTTATATTATAATTACCAACACGATGCCGTTAGCAAAAAATTTCATAAAAGCCGATACCTGACCTATTCTAGAATTTTAAAAACATGTATATCACATTCACAATTAATAAATAACAAAAAACATTTATATAATTCTAAAAATAAATGCAAAGCGACATGGTCTATTATAAAAGATAATATAAATAATGAAAATAATTATAAAAATGACATCAAAGAATTAATAATAAATGATAATATAAGTAATGATCCTAATGACATTTGCAATCAATTTAATAACTATTTTATAGAAATGACCAGTAAATTTAACCATAGCAATAGTAACAGCGTAAGTAACATTGACATTACCACTAACACTGGCAGTATCTTTTTGACTCCAGTGAATGAACAAGACATTGTAAAAATTATCAACTCTTTAAATGATACTAACGCTACTGGTTATGATGAAATAACCACAAAAATAATAAAACTAAGCAGCAAAAGCATAGTAGAACCTTTAAGTTATATAATTAATCTGTCATTTGAGACAGGCACATTTCCTACTAGATTAAAACAATCAATTGTCAAACCGCTGTATAAAAAAGGTAACCGCACGGATATGTCCAATTATAGACCCATTACATTGATCCCTATCCTATCAAAGATTTTTGAAAAGGCAATGTACGGTAAAATAATCAACTTTTTAAACAAGAACAGCATCCTTACTGAGAACCAATTTGGTTTTAGGAAGAATAGTTCAACTTCTCTTGCTTGTTTTACTTTGGTAAAACTGATATCTGAAGCCCTTAATAACAAAATGTCTGTTTTGTCAGTGTTTTTAGATATGAGCAAGGCATTTGATTTTGTCCCACATGATCGATTACTTTGCAAAGTGGAGAAATACGGCATAAGAGGCAAGGCGCATGACTGGCTTAAAAGTTATTTATCGAGTCGCCAGCAAAGGACAGTAATATCAAAAATTTACAATAACAAAAACAAAGCATACAGTTCCGAGTTAAAAATAAACAGTTGTGGTGTTCCTCAGGGAAGCGTATTAGGGCCTCCATTATTTATATTGTACGTAAATGACCTTTGCAAGAGCCTAAATCATAATTGTACACTATTTGCTGATGACACTACTCTCACAATAAAATCTTCAAATAGGAATGACCTAGAAACTGACACTAACAATGAAATACTTAACGCAATTAAATGGCTGGAATCTAATAATTTACGTGTAAACATTGAAAAAACAAAGTTAGTGCAATTTCAAACATATAATTCTTTGGTAAAACCACCTCAAATACGATACAATAATTTAATGTTGGAACCCGTACCTTCAACCTTATTCTTGGGCATAGTTATTGATGAAAAATTAAATTGGAAAGAACAGGTAAAAAAAGTCTGCATTCGTCTCGACAAATTTGTGTTTGCTCTTCGAAAACTGAGACGAATAGCTGGTAAAGAAACAGCCCTAAGTGCGTATCATGGCTATGTTGCATCAGTGCTGCGTTACGGACTCGTGATATGGGGAAATTCAGTAGATGTGAGCAGTGCATTTATTGCACAAAAAAAATGTGTCAGAGCTGTGTATGGAGCAGAATATTTAGATCACTGTAAGCCATTATTTAAATCACTAAAAATTCTTCCACTTCCTTGCCTATATATTTTTGAAATTTGTATGTTTGTAAAAAGGTATTCGCACATGTTCCCATTGTATGAGCACATTTCTAAAAGAGTGAAAAGCAGAAGCCCAAATAAATTACTTGCACCTAGCCAGAGACTACAATTGTATAGCAGGAATTCCAATTGCATGGCAATCAAAATATTTAATAATTTACCCCCACGCATCAGAGTGTTGCCCACTAATAAATTTAGGAAAACAGTATTTGCCTGGCTATTAGACAACTGTTTCTATTCAGTAAACGAATTTTTAAATTATAAATTTTGACATTATATTTTATTATTACTTATTTGCAACTTGTATTATTTTATATATTTTTTTTTTTTTTTGACATTATATAATTAGTAAATTTTGACATTTCATTCATAAATAACTTAACATTGTATAAAAATTGCCTATTTTCGTTTAACCTTATTTATAATATTACACGCCTCAAACGTCACGCGCACACCATGTATGCGTATTGACGCGCCATGGGATACTTGATTTTGTAGATTAATTTTAATATTTCTACACCGGCAACGGTAGTGTATGTGAAACTGTTTAATATTAAGATCTTAATTGTACCATATACTCAGAAATAAATAAATCTTTATCTTTATCTTCATCTTTAAAAAAAAATAAGCCTCTTGGCCCGTCTGTAAATCGACTCAAGTGCATCAAGCTGGTATTTGGCAGATCCATCCCAGAGGTGAGAGCAGTACTCCATGCACGATCGAACTTGCGCTTTATACAAGTAGAGCAGTTGTTCAGGTGTGACGTACCGTCTCACCTTTGCAAGTATCCCCAACTTTTTTGCAGCCAACTGAGCTTTCGCCTCTATGAATGGACCAAAATTGAGGGTTAATGTCAACGTAACACCAAGAAGTTCGAGATGATCCGTTAACGACACGGTTACACCACGGAAAGATGGAGCCGGGTGGAATTGGCTCTCTGGGTCTTAGTAGTATTGAAACTGACCAGATTGGCATCACCCCATTCGGAGACAACCTTCAAGGACAGATTCAAGCGTTCGACCATGGCCTCCCGGATAGACCGAATCTGAGGCCCAGTAGTCCGTGCGTCGGACACGTATCTCTCAGCAACAGTGCTGTCATCTGCGTAGCCAAAGGTTCCGGGTTTTAGCAGATCATTAATGTGCAGCAAGAATAATGTTGCCAAGAGCACTGACCCCTGAGGGACTCCGGCGTTGATATCTAACTGACCGGACGAGCAGCCATCGATAACCACTCGGATGGATCGATCCCTCAGGAAGTCCGCAATCCAATTACACAGACCACTAGGCAGTCCGAAGGTGGGAAGCTTACCAATGAGGCTTTCGTGCCAGACCCTGTCGAAAGCCTTCGAGATGTCGAGGGAGACGGCTAGCGTTTCCCCGTGTTTCTCGATGGCCTCACTCCAGATGTGAATGGCATACGCTAGAAGACCCCCCGTGGACCGATTTCTGCGGAAGCCGTATTGGCGGTTACTGAGAATGTCGTTCGCTTCTAGGTATGCCAGGAGCTTTCCGTTAAGCACACGTTCCATACTTTTACAGAGGATGGACGTTACAGAGATGGGTCTGTAGTTTTCCGGTTCAGCTCGACTGCCCTTCTTGGGCACAGGCTGTACGTTGGCTTGCTTCCAAGCCTTCGGTACTTTTCCAGTCTCTATCGAAAGGCGATACAGGCGAGTCAAGATCGGAGACAATTCAGGCGCACAGGTTTTAAGCACAATTGCTGGTATACCGTCGGGGCCACTCGCTTTGTTCACATCAAGGCTGCGCAGCACCCTACGCACGTCCTTTTGATGAATGCGAATATCCGACATACTCGTCACACATCCATCAGGAGAAGGAGGAGGCTGCGCGCCATCAGAATTCAGATGCGAAGATTCCGCAAAAAGGCTGGCAAATAAGTTTGCCCTGGAGCACGCCATTAAACCACGCGCGGGTGTATGCATGTATGCCCGAGACGACACTTGCTATCGGCGTCTCCGTAACCTTGAAGACTCCAGGTTCTCAGTGCTGTGGGCTCTGGTGGACACAGGGTTGGATAAGATTATCCACGCCTGTGTCTACCGTTCGCACAGCGGAGATCAGGAGACAACCAGGCTCATAGAGTACCTCAGTGAGGCGGCTGATACGGCACCGCAGCGGTACCCTTCCGCCCAATTAGTGTTACTGGGGGACTTTAATGCCGAGCCATGCCCACCACCAGGAGTGGCTTTTCCCATACCAGTGCACTGATCATGCTGGACGAGAGACGTGCAAGCTTGCGCTAGCACTAAATCTCACCCAGCTGGTCCAGGGGGCGACGAGGGTGCCAGATGTTGATTCGCACACAGCCAATTGCTTGGACCTTCTGCTGACAACAGATCCAGATAGATACTCCACTGTCTGGTGAAGTCTGTGTCCGTCTACTCCCTGCCCGATCCCAGCCCAAGAGGCACCCGGCGGGTATGGCGGTACAGGTCAGCAGATTGGGATGGGATGCGATCTTTCTTCGCATGCTATCCTTGGCAGCCCACTTGCTTCTCTTCGGGTGATCCATCGTCGTGCGCTGACGCTGTGATAGATGTGTTGCGTCGGGGAATGGAGTACTATATTCCATTCTCTGACGTAGCAATGTCTCGCGTCGACAGACCATGGTATGGAGCCGAGTGTAACCGCGCCGACGCGATTAAACACAAGGCTTATCAGGCATGAGTCGACGCTCGAACACGCAAGGCTAATGACGTGAATCAGAAGAAGAGAGCCTTCAACAGGGCTGCCAAGTCCTGCAAAAAGGTGATGCGAAGAGCACGGTTTAACCACATTAGCAGAATTGGCCACAAACTAGCTTCATACCCAGCGGGTAGCAAAGCGTTTTGGTCCCTGGCTAAGTCGGTCGAATCAAACTTCTGTCGCCCCTCACTACTACCACTGCTGAAACCTGATTGTTCATTGGCCCACTCCGCTGAATTGGATTGCGGACTTCCTCAGGGATCGATCCATCCGAGTGGTTATCGATGGCTGCTCATCCGGTCAGTTAGATATCAACGCCGGAGTCCCTCAGGGGTCAGTGCTCACGGCAACATTATTCTTGCTGCACATTAATGATCTGCTAAAACCCGGAACCTTTGGATACGCAGACGACAGCACTGTTGCTAAGAGATACGTGTCTAACGGACGGACTACTAGGCCACAGATTCGGTCTCTCCGGGAGGCCATGGTCGAACGCTTGAATCTATCCTTGAAGGCGGTCTCCGAATGGGGTGATGCCAATCTGGTCAGTTTCAATGCTACTAAGACCCAGGCGTGTCTTTTTTCCGCTAAGAAGAGCCAATTCCACCCGGTTCCATCTTTCCGTGGTGTAACCGTGCCGTTAACGGACCATCTCGAACTTCTTGGTGTTACGTTGACATTGACCCTCAATTTTGGTCCATTCATTGAGGCGAAAGCTCAGTTGGCTGCAAAAAAGTTGGGGATTCTTGCAAAGGTGAGACGGTACTTCGCACCTGAACAGCTGCTCAACTTGTATAAAGCGCAAGTGCGGTCGTGCATGGAGAGATTTTGATTTTTGATTCTGCTCTCACCTCTGGGACGGATCTGCCAAATATCAGCTTGATGCACTTGAGTCGATTGACAGACGGGCCAAGAGGCTTATTGACAACGATGCACTGGTCGCGTCAAAGCTCCAGAGCCTCGAACATCGACGCCGAGTTGCCAGCCTGTCGGTTTTTTATCGGTTACATTTCGGGGAGTGTGCGACGGAACTGCACAATTTGATTCCGCCTAGCCCTTTCCATCATCGGACTACAAGATGTACGGCCATGCGCCATCGGTTCATGGTGGACATCCCACCCATATGCACAAAGCGTTTTGTTTACTATTATTATTAAACTTTCATTGTGCGCACAGCTAAGGAGTGGAATTCCCTTCCGGAGTCTTTGTTTCCTGATAGCTACAACCTTGGGGTCTTTAAGTCAAGAGTGAATAGGTTACTTCTAGGCAAGCGTGCTTCACCGTAGGCCACATCATCGCTTACCATCAGGCGAGGTAGTGGTCATATTAAAATATGTATCATAATAAAATAAAAATAAAAAAGTGCCCTCACATGTTTTTTTTTATTTTTAATATATTATAGGCTCGCGCTTGACCACTATCTCACCTGATGGTAAGCGATGATGTGGTCGACGGTGAAGCACGCTTGCCTAGAAGTAACTTATTCACTCTTGACTTAAAGACTCCTAGATTGTAGCTATCGGGAAACACAGACTCCGGCAGGGAATTCCACTCCTTAGCTGTACGCATAATGAAAGTATTTCCAAAACGTTTAGTGCGTATGGGTGGTATGTCTACCATGTAGCGATGGCGCATCGCCGTACGTCTTGTAGTCCGATGATGAAACGGGCTTGGTGGAATTAGATCATGCAATTCCATCGCACACTCCCCGAAATGCAACCTAAAAAAGACCGACAAGCTGGCAACTCGGCGACGATGTTCAAGGCTCTGGAGCTTTGACTTAACCAGTGCCTCATCGCCGATGAGCCTTTTGGCCCGCTTTTCGATCGACTCTAGTGCATCAAGCTGGTATTTGGCGGATCCGTCCCAGAGATGAGAACAGTACTCCATGCATGATCGAACTTGCGCTTGATACAAGCTGAGCAGCTGTTCTGGCGTGAAGTACCTTCTAACCTTTGCAAGGATCCCCAGCTTTTTGGCAGCCAGCTGAGCATTTGCCTCAATGTATGGGCCAACTTAAGCTCAACCAACTCATCCTTGATCACGAGAATGTCATCTACCAAGGTTGGCAAGATAAGTAGATGCCGCTTCATGTCCCTTATCTCGCTTAGTATAGTATCCAGCGACGCAGGGGCGGGCAGGCATAACTGGTGATAGAATTCTGCAAGATTTCTTGTTCTTTTTATTGTATGCCTCGTGCCTGGCGCAAATAAACAATGTTTCTTTCTTTCTTTCAAGTGGGGCATTTTCATTGTTGTAGTTTTCTCCATCCGGTTTCTGAGATGTTTCCACATCCGAAATCCAGGTGTTTTTTGCAACTGCCACACTGGTTGCCATCGTTGAACTGAACTTTGCAAACTGCGCAAGATTTAATTTTCAAAATTCCATAATTTGAACTGAACTAAAACGTAAAAATGTTTACGATCTATTTCTTTTGAGCATATAGTCTTTTGGGTCTTGGATATTCTACCCCTAGGAGACTCATTCGCTTACCAGCCAGTGCATCTCATGTGCACAGAAGGTGCTCCATGCGTTCCGTATGTTCCCTACACAACCTACAGGAACATGGGTGCACATAGGTGTCGCGTTTAGACCCATCTTCAAGAGCACGTTGTTGATTCAAAAGTAGCCAATAAAGACCCCAAGCAGGTTGTGGATTTGCCCCCTGCTCATATTCCAAATGTACTCAAGTGTTTTGAACGTAATTCAAATTCAAATTCATTCAATTCGGACAACAGTGATCCATATTGGGTTAGTAATACAAAAAGCTTAAATTCTATTGTTAGTATCATTGATTTAAAATCTAAATTATAAACACTGCGTGCCTAGGATAACCAGCCAGGAACACATGTTTCCTATCTAATCACCCTCCACACAAAATGTCGGGTATCTGAAGTATAACTCTCAGCCACAGCTCTCAGGACATATAGGTAGTTGCGACTACTCCGCACTCTGCACAGCAGCGACGCTGTTTTTTTACGCATTATGTCTTGGAAGCCATCTGTGTGGGTGTCAGCAAACATTGCCGATGCGCTGCAGAAACGGGGCAGTCGCAACAACATCCTAAAAGCATCATTATATTGCACGCGCAGGACATCCAGCGATCGCTTGGTGTAGTTGACCCATAGCTTGCCCGTGTAAAAGCTCTGACAGAAGACCTTAAAAAGAGTATTTTCTACTAGGTCAGAGCAACGCGAAAATCTACGCGCCAACATGTTACCCCTGACCGCCATCGCCAGTGCCCTACGCTCTCTCTCAATGTCTATATCATCCCTCAGGTCGTCGGTGATAAAATGTCAAAGATATTTAAATTTGGACACTCAGTTTAAGTGTAGTCCATTAAGTTTTATAATCTCAGGAACAGAGTCCGGATATCTACCAGCAGCCTTACAAATTTTGTATTCACTTTTGGTGACTTTATACCTAAGTCTGTGTGAGGCAGCATACGTCTCACAGACTTAGAGCAATTTACTGATAGCCCCAGCTGTCGGACCCAGCAGCACCATGTCGTCCGCGTAGCTGATGTTATTGACGCTCACCCCATTTATTCGACATCCAACATTCAAGCTGCTGAGCTCGGTGATGAGGCCATCAACATACAGATTGATCAGTCTAGGGGATGTCAAACCCCCTTGTCTCACACCGCATTCCAATCTATACGCTGAAGAGAGAGTGTTAGATAAATTTACCTGGTTATTTTGATTGGCAAACCAGTACTGGAAAGTTTTAGTATTTTAGCAGGTTTACCTCTGTCCCTCAACTTATCCCAAAGCACATCATAGGAAGCGAGATCGAAGGCCTTTGAAAGGTCAAGAAAACAGGCGTACACGCCTCTTACGATCGGTATAATTGTAGTATAATCAAACTATGAGGTGTTAATTTTTTACAAAAAGTTATGGTCTTGTACTCTTTAGTCTCTTCTTGTCGTATATTCTATATTTTTCTTACTATGAAAACTGTACTGTTATTTTTGATTCTATTAAATAAAATTCAATACCAGCTATTTCTAGTCTCTTCAAGTTTATTCCTTCAACAATAGTATTGTACAGTATGCTTCAGACTTAAGATAGCAGTTTTGTTGACAGTCCGGGCTGAAACCCAAACTGTGCTTCATGGCGTTTGAAAATGTTTTTCAAACATGAATCAAGCAGACTGTCCAATACCTTAGCCATGATCGTTGCCAAGGAAACCGGTCGATGATTGTCCTTATTCGATATGTCCCCTAACTCCTCAACCCTGTTCTTAACGATGGGTACCACAATAGTTTTCATAAAATTTTCTGGCAGTCTTAAAGCCTTAAAAACATCCTATAGAACAGTGACAAGACCCTCGACATGTGCACTCCTGCATATTTCAAGTGCTCAATACTGAGTCCATCATGACCGGGAGACTTTCCTCTGCTCATTCCTTGTACTGACGCTGTTGACTTGCTTGGCAAAGAAATGCACAAGCGTCTCCTTTTCATGACAACAATACTCGGTGCCAGCAGAAGGAGCTGAGGGACCAAGGGGAGATTGTACCTGAAAATGTTTTATAAACATGTTTGCAATATCCCCTTGATAACTAGATCCCGTTGTGCCTAGCCTCGCGGTGAGTGTAAATTTTGGAAATCCACAGGTAAATTGGATGTTGATCCAATTTACTACGGATAGATGGATGATAATACAAATATTTCCAAAATTTACCAAATATTTTAGTAGCTCTTTGTTCAGCTAACAAGTCCATAATTTTAATTTACTCCTGGTTATTTTGCCACAATTTTTTTAAGCCTAGCCTCGTATTGAGCATCATATACATGTCTAATCCAGCCACACACAGGACGATATTTTCTGTGCGGTTTACAGTTAGTCAGCTCTTTAGATTGCTTAGCTGCCTCATAAAGCACGTTCACAATCCGATCATACAAATCATCCAAATCATTTTTATGTTCAGGAAAACTACATGACCCATGACTGCACTCCGTAAGTTCCTGGGGGAGATCAATATTACGCAATTTACTGTTGCACACAAAACGGTATCTGTCAATTTCCGAACAGTTTTATTAACCCCATATAATCGCGCTACGAGGTATCAGTTTTGACCTTTCTATATTTAAATCAGATACAATATATATGGGTAGATGATCAGAGTTATAAACATCCTCTTTAATACCTACATGTACAACAGTGGCCCATGCCGATAAAGATACCACACAGATATCAAGCCATCTCCTACACCCATGCGCTTCACTAATAAATGTGTAGTGATTTTGTTAGACACCTAGAATTTCAATATCAGCACAAACCCATGACTGCTCCATACAGAAGCTCGTCATTTCATTATAGAAGTTTTGTCTTGGGTGCTCGTTAAAATCGCTCAATACAAACACATTCTCAACTTCATAACTTGCTACAACAGCATTTATCTCACTTAAAACGTTAGTAAAGATGGTCAAATTTACCGGCGAGTATGTAGTCATGTATACAGAAAAACAAGAATAGATCGCTCACCAATAACTGCCTTAATGGCTTCAATCCGTCCACTGCTACAGTCCAAAACAGAAACTGAATCAAACAAGCCTTTCCTCCAGAGAATGGCCACTCCCCCGTGAAGAAGAATGGCCACTTCCTCTTAACCGACCGCTGACTTTCCAATAAATTCAAAGTCTTGACTTATGGTCCCTAACATAAATATGTCATGAGGAAGAAGCCATGTATCTTGGAGGGCCACGAGATCTGACCACTTACAAATTGCTCGGATGTTATCAATAGAGCGTTTTGCTGATTTACAATTAAAACTAGTAAACGTTGAATACTTATTAGTGTTTTTATACATTGTGAAACTATTTATCTAACTTTAACTTTAGATTCTGAGTTGGTTTGATACATGAAATGAACAAACTGCAAAGCCCAGGAAATTCGTGGAGTGATCCATACCGGTATTAGACAGCCAATGTGTTTGTTGTCTGTGATCTGCAAACTCCCTGAGTGTGGCTTGAGACACGTTGAAATGCTTACACATGGTTCTGGATCCTCAAAATCATTTGCTGAGCCCTCTCTGGTTCAAGGTTGGCTTTTAATAAAAGATTCACTTTTATATAACATATATTTATTAGGCTTCAGCCATTACCGTCTTGGATCAAACCACAGATTAGCCTAGAGTCGCTCTTCTACCAGAGAGCTACCTTATACATATCATAGATAATGGAGTTTCATTACAGAGGTTCACAATATTATAACACTCTCTTGCCAGTTGATCAGCCATTTCGTTACCATGGATTCCTTTATTCCCATGGACTCACATCAGTATTATGCTGTTAGGCTTCCCAAGCCTGTTTAGCGTTCGGATAGCATCCAGAACAAGTTTGGAGTCCACTTTGTAGGATGTCATCGCTTTGATAAATATGGTTTTGAAGTCATAATCGTGTGTCTGAAATTATGAAAGTTAAAAAAAACACAAAACTCATTATGCTTCATTTAATTAATTATGTGAACAAAAATACAGATTTATTGAAAAGATACAAAAATAAATGCTAAATAAAAAATTGTTATCGAAAACTTTAAAAGTCTAACTGTCATTGGTGTTGGATTGTTCTACGGACGACTCCTCAGAGAACTCCAATTTGCTGGAACTTAATTCCCTCAGATTGGTGTTACCTTCAGAATCTATCGTCTTAGATGCACTGCTAGAATATTCCTGATTATTCTCATCTCCAGCTCTAGAAGAGACTCTCTTAAACCTCACATTGTCCTTATTATTGGATTCTTCTGCATAGCTATCTGACGCTCTCTTATTCTTTTCTTTAGAAGCGTTACTTTGCCCCGATCCGATTGTTGCTCCATTAGAATCAGTTGTTTCTTCATTAAATCTCGCATCTTTTTTCTGTTTTAAGTGAATATTTTTGTCTGAATGTTTGGTGTAAGTGATTTTTTCTCTATCTGTGGAATGGAATTCTTGTTCAGAACCTGACCCATTTCCAGAAGCTGTTTGACTTGTACGTTTTATGGAGTTTGTACTCTCGTTTGATGTACTGTCTGATTTTTCATTATTATTGTCACTTGAAAAAGTACTCGATCCGCTTGTTTGATAGCTTGATTGGTCGAATTTGTTTATTGAAGTACTGTTTTCTTCGTCACAATTTTCGGACTGAGTTTTTTCTTGTTCGTCTTCAGTTCTTCTAGTTTTGCCAGATGTGGAGTCTGTGGTCGTCTTGTCCCCAGCAAAATGATTACTATCTTCGTTATCAGATGGCACGTCAGGTTTTTTAGGGTTGATCGGTTGAATTTTGATCGTGACTTTCGCTATATTAGTTTTAAAACGGCTAGCTCTAGAAGCTTTATCTGTTATACTGTTTGGTTTAGTGTTTAGTCCAGCGTTTGTGAAGTGGCTCACTGTAGTGAACCTTTGGTCTTTATCCTTCACATTGTCTGAACCAGAGATAGAGCTTGTTTGTTTTTTAACATCAGTAAATTTGTCTGTTTTATAGTTTTTTGTACCGTTATCGATATACTCGCGTTCATTTTTTCTTGTACTTCTACTTACCGTTTTATTAGTTTGTTGGGTTGAATCACTTATTTTCCTGGTACCTTTATCATTTTCGTCACCAGAATCATCATGACCATTGTTTTGTTGTGAAGTTTTCACAATACTGATACGATGTGTATGTTTAATATTTTTATCAAATGATTTTTTGTCGGCTTCAGTGTTCTCTGAGTTGTTCCGAGTGGTATCCATATCGTTACCTCTACAGTTTTCAAAAGCGATGTTGGATCCGTTATGTTTTCTATTATTGTCCTTTCCTGATTTATTTTTGAAATCTGAGTCCTTTTCTTTATTCGTCGAAGTCTTTTCTTCACTAGCATTAGTTTCCTTAGTAGATTCATCCTT
This sequence comes from Orthosia gothica, assembly GCA_949775005.1. Classification (NCBI taxonomy): domain Eukaryota; kingdom Metazoa; phylum Arthropoda; class Insecta; order Lepidoptera; family Noctuidae; genus Orthosia; species Orthosia gothica. The sequence goes on along the minus strand of CATKRY010000259.1, from coordinate 14,710 downwards.
TTCTTTGAAAACTGTGTGTACGTGTTTGTGTTTTCTTGTTACTTTTGTAGAAGAACCTTTACTTCCATTATTAGTTGCGTCCCCATGGTTGCATTTTTTAGTTTTAGGTGCATTATCATTCCCAGTTGATTCACCACCTTCGCTAGTTTCATCGACACAATCGTCTTGAGCGAGAGAGTCTTGACTTCCTTTGTCTTTTTTGCGTCCAACAATATTGATAGCTGTAGTTTTGTTATTGCCTCCATTTTTATCATTATTATTAGTGGAGTCTACTATAACATTCTTGACTATGATAATTTTATGTTTTTCATTTCTGGTTAGTGTTTTTTTGATTTCAGCGACATCATTCTCTGAATCAGAGCCTTTTGGTTTTTTACCACCTGTGGTCTTATGTGTGTTACTGTTATTCGTTGATTCTTTATAAGAATCAGATTTAGTTTTACTATTTTTGTTTGTGTTTCCTGCCACAACTTTTTTAGAACCGTGTCTATCAGTCAAATCATCATCATTACTCTGCACATTTTGTCTTAAAAATTTACCGTTTTTTTTACGAATTTTATTTATTATATCCCTGGTGACTGTCTTTTTAAACAAATCAGTTGATTTACCATTTTTGTCATTTTTGGTATCGCCATCAAAATCTTGAAAACTAGAACCTCTGCCATCTCTTGTTGCTAAATCTTTTTGAGTTTTGGTGACATGTGGTTTGCCAACTGTAGACCTAGGTCCGTATTTTTTAATTTGCCATTTTCTATCAAATAGATTTAGTTTATCATCCTTGCTTCTTCGTTGTACTGTTTGCTGGCCGTCTATAAAAGTTTCTTTATTTCCACTATCTTCGGAGTCAGTTTTATCATCATCATCACGATTTCCGTAGCTAAAAACTAAACCGTTTTTAGTTCCTACCACTTTTTTATATTTTTTTATTTTGTCATCATCCCTATCGTCGTTTATGGATTTATCACCTTTTCCAGATACATCATTTTTGCCGTCCTGGACAATTTGGTTGGCATTGTTCTTGTCGCCATTTCTTGCAGTTTCACTACCTGGCACTCTCTTGCCTGTTCCATAGCTTTTGTAATCACGATCTTCGTTGTTGGCATTTTTAGTTTTTTCAGTTCCTACAGGTTTTATTTCTGTTACACTACTTCCTAGTTTTTCAGCTTTTCCAGACTTGTCAGGTAGATCAACATCAACATAACAGTCTTCATCGCTAGATAAAACACTTTTTAAAGAATCATCTTTTTTACCATCTTTGTTTTCATTGTCAACTGGTTTATTAGTAACCGAAGTAGTATCATTTTGATAAGTGTTTTTAAACACCGTTTTTTCAGTCTCTGTTTTATTGTTTTTGGTAGTGTCTTGATTATCATTGCTTTTAGATCCAACATTTTCTAAATATTTCGCAGTTTTGATATTGATAGTTTTATCATGATCTTTATCAGTTCCGTTGGATTCGTCATCATTTCTCAAAACTTTTTTGTTTTCATCAACAGGTTTATCTATTCCATCTTTATGAAAATAGTTAATTGCCGTATTTTCATCAATCACAATTGGTTTGATAGTTACATCATCTTTCTTTTTTCCGTCGTCCAAAACCGTTGTATCATTTTTATCTTTATTATTTCCATCTTTATCAGAGTTTTTGGTCGTCGTAGGTTTTTCTGTCACTGGTTTGGTTTTTTCGGTAGTTTTATCGTTATCCTTGATGTCTGATTCATTATTTTGTCCCGAAAAGTTTTTAATTTTATCTATTTTACTTTCAGAATTTTCAGGCTGGTCAGATACATAATAGTCAACATCATCATCACAATCTTCATCACTATATTCATTAGCAGAGCCCTCACCATTTTTAGATCCTAAGATATTTTTGTTATTTTTACTACCTTTACTTTTAGGTATTTTAGGCTTTCCGGGCTGATCTTCATCATCAACATCAACATCATTGCCAGAGCCGTCATCATTTTTAGATCCTCCAACATTTTTATCTTTTTTACTTTCAGAGTTTTCAGGCTTGTCAGATAGATAATAGTCATAATCATCATCATCATCATCATCATCATCACAATCTTCATGACTATATTGGTCACCTTTTCCAGACCCTTGGGTTTGAACTATTTTCTCATTTTTGTCAGGTGCACTTGCCTTAGCTTTTTCGTTACCTATGTTCTCTTTTCTTGCGGATGAAGGTTTTGCTTTGCGACTGCCACCTCCGTAGATAGTTTTAGTGACTTTCGTAACCTTAACAAACTGCAAATTGTCATCATCACCATCAACATTATCGCCATCATCATGACTATCTGATTCGATCTCTCTTTTGTTGTCACTTCCATCTTTGCCAGTAATGTTTGAACCACCACCTTTCTTAGTCTGGTCGGATTTATTAACAATTGATTGATCAGATTTAGTTTTTGTATCATTGCCTTTGTCAGTATCGTCTAACTCGTCAACTGTTCCTGAAACTTTTTTGTTTTTGTCAACAGGGTCCTTTTGCTCGTTATCTTTTCCATCTTTATCAGAGTTTTTGGTCATCATAGATTTTTCTGTCACTGGTTTGGTGTTTTCGGTAGTTTTATTATTATTCTTGTTGTCTGATCCATGATCTTGTCCTGAACCTTTTATAATATTATCTACAGTTTTGTCTTTATCTTTCTCATCTTTATCAGAGTTTTTGGTTGTTGTAGGTTTTTCTGTCACTGGAGTGGTTTTTTCGGTAGTTTTATCGTTATCCTTGTTGTCTGATTCATTATTTTGTCCCGAAAAGTTATTAATTTTATCTATTTTACTTTCAGAATTTTCAGGCTGGTCAGATACATAATAGTCAACATCATCATCACAATTTTCATCACTATATTCATTAGCAGAGCCCTCACCATTTTTAGATCCTAAGATATTTTTGTTATTTTTAGCACCTTTACTCTTATGTTTTTTAGGCTTTCCAGGCTGATCATCGTCGTCAACACCACCATCAATTTCCCAATATTTGCGATTTTTACGGTTTGGGCCACGTCTTCTTTCTTTACCTCTATTCTCAGACTCCCCAGTTTTATTGGCACTGTCATCGCGATCTTCATTGCCAGAGCCGTCATCATTTTTAGATCCTCCAACATTTTTATCTTTTTTACTTTCAGAGTTTTCAGGCTTGTCGGATAGATAATAGTCATAATCATCATCATCATCATCATCATCATCACAATCTTCATGACTATATTGGTCACCTTTTCCAGACCCTTGGGTTTGAACTATTTTCTCATTTTTGTCAGGTGCACTTGCCTTAGCTTTTTCGTTACCTATGTTCTCTTTTCTTGCGGATGAAGGTTTTGCTTTGCGACTGCCACCTCCGTAGATAGTTTTAGTGACTTTCGTAACCTTAACAAACTGCAAATTGTCATCATCACCATCAACATTATCGCCATCATCATGACTATCTGATTCGATCTCTCTTTTGTTGTCACTTCCATCTTTGCCAGTAATGTTTGAATCACCACCTTTCTTAGTCTGGTCGGATTTATTAACAATTGTTTGATCAGATTTAGTTTTTGTATCATTGCCTTTGTCAGTATCGTCTAACTCGTCAACTGTTCCTGAAACTTTTTTGTTTTTGTCAACAGGGTCCTTTTGCTCGTTATCTTTTTCATCTTTATCAGAGTTTTTGGTCATCATAGATTTTTCTGTCACTGGTTTGGTGTTTTCGGTAGTTTTATTATTATTCTTGTTGTCTGATCCATGATCTACTCCTGAACCTTTTATAATATTATCTACAGTTTTGTCTTTATCTTTCTCATCTTTATCAGATTTTTTGGTTGTTGTAGGTTTTTCTGTCACTGGTTTGGTTTTTCCGGTAGTTTTATAGTTATCCTTGTTGTCTGATCCATTATTTTGTCCCGAAAAGTTTTTAATTTTATCTAGTTTTTTGTCTTTATCTTTACCATCTTTGTCAGCGTTATTAATAACCGTAGTTTTATCAATTACAATCGAGGTGCCATTCTTGATAGTTCTATCATCCTCTTTGACAATCACGCCTGCCTTTTCAGTGTTTCCTGTTACTGTTTTAGTTGAAGTTTTATCTACTTTTCTATTATATCTTCTTCTATGATTCCTTAAGTATCTATTAAGAGATTTTTCTATTAAACCTTCATTTAAATTTCTACTGATACCATCACTGTCGGTACCTCCGTATCTATCTATAATAAAATCAGAAGCATCTCCACTAGTTCCTTCATTGTATTTGTCAAATGGTGGCATAGAGGCAAATGCCAACGTTCTGTCAATTAACTTCCCAGTTTTATCATTGTCTACTGGAATCGTGGTAACAGGCACAACGGGAGGTACATTAAAACCTGGACTTCTACCATATATTGTAGTTGGACTTGACTCATCAATATCATAACTAAAGCTGCCATCAACGCCATTCTTATAGTAGCTAGGTACATATCCACGACCATTTTGATAAGTATTCAAATCCGAAGTTATTACTGCATGATCGTCGTATCCAGATGAAGGATTAGACATATGTGAACCGGAATCTTCATCATAGAACCCAATTCCTTGATAAGGAATTCCATGTACAGGCTCTCTTTGATTAGGAACTGTGTGCTGGATTTTATGATGTGTCAAGATACGTTGTGCTTGATTTAGAATCTTAGCTAAATATAAATTGTCATCATCGATAGGGGCGATTGATTGGTCAACACCAGTGTTAATGCGTCCTTGGATAAAACCTCTATCTACTAATTGCCGAGGGCTTGCAGTTCCAGGGTAGTTCACTGTACCACGAGCATTTTTAAGCTTATTCAAATAGTCTTTTGAATTTGAACCGTATCCATTTCCTCGTGCATATGGTATATTATCAGTAGAAGAGCTTCGTGGATATCCAGTGTCAACTACGATATTTTCACTATCAAAATCTTCAGAATTTGGCATTTGGTCTTCAGTTTTACTCTCAAATTGGACATTTTCTAGTCCCTGATTTAGTCCTCTTAAATCGTCATTCTCATCATTAAATTGAGAGGCATGATTTTGATTTATATATTCGGCAGAATTCGCACCTTGAAATCCAAGTCCACCCTCAAAATTATTACCGCGTTGAAGATCTGCCCCTCTAAGCAAATTGGCATAATTTTGACCATATTTCCAGCCTCCAATTGTATGTCTACCATTATGACCATCTAATGCTCCAATACCTTCACCACCATAACTTCCAGATAAAATTGCGAAATTTCCATTTTCAATTCCATAGTTATCATTTTGGTATAATCCAGAAGAGCCATAGTTGGGTGAGTGGGAGCCATGCCTTGGGCGATCTCTTTGGAAAACGACTGGGGTGCCAGGACTTCCTAAAATCTTTTTAATATTGTACTGAACTGAGCCATCTTGGTTTCCGCCGCTTTTTATAACGCCTGGAAAAAAAGGAAAATAAAATAAAAAATATGATAATGACTACAGAAGCAGTGATGATAACTACAGATGCCTTTGCCCTCAAGAGTATGGGCGCCAGTAGAACTATTTTCAGCTTTGTAGGATTCCGTACCCAAAGGGTAAAACAGGACCCTATTACTAAGACTCCGCGGTCCGTCTGTCTGTCTGTTCGTCTGTCACCAGGCTGTATCTCATGAACCGTGATAGCTAGGCAGTTAAAATTTTCATGGATGATATATTTCTGTTTTCACTATACGTATAACAACAAATACTAAAAACAGAATAATAAATATTTAAGTGGGGCTCCCCTACAAACGTGACTTTTTGCCGTTTTTTGCGATAATGGTACGGAACCCTTCGCACTTGGCTGTTTTTTTTGCCCGTTCATACAAAAATAGTACTAACTTTGTCGACTTATACAGAAAAGCTTGAGAATTAAAGGAGAAAGATGAAAGAGCGAGCGTAGCGAGCTCAAATCTATACCACCTCATGTCAGTTATGGCTTTTATATACTACATATCTAATGTTTTTATACATGCTATTGAACGTTAGTGGGGTGTTAGTGTAACGCCACTCCCGCGCACCCACGTTCTATGAAATACTCATACTTAGTTAGATTAGATAATGGCCAAACTCGTTGGGTTGACCTATTGAGCGTGAAAATTCTTAAATCCGCCAGGCCGAACAAAAACTATAATCATGCATAATTAATCTCAAATCTTAAAATTCAGACTACCTAATAATAAGAGGAAAAATAGACTATTGGTGTCGAGATTTAGGGAAGGCCTACGACGTTGAAGTGACTGCTGCAGAAGAGACAGTAGTAAAAACGATGCCTAGGCCATGAAGTATCTCGAAAACTTTTGAATAGTTGGATAGAATATGTAGTGTATTTTATGTTTTTATGCAGTAGAAATAAAGGCTGCTTTAATTTTATTTTATTACTAGCTTCAGCCAGTGGCTTCACCCGCATGAAAAGTGTTCTTTTATCCCATTCAGTCATTTTGGCGTAACTCAGTATGTACAACCATTCATCCGCTTTTATAATTTTAGCTAATTATATTATAGTACATTTCGTGTCGAGCATAAAAGTCGAGATTGTAACACGAGCGATGTAGTCAAGCTACAAGCGAGTGTTAAAATAAAGCCTTTTTATGCGAGACACGAACGATTCCTTTCCCACTACCTTGATGAGCTTACTTAATTAAATACAAATAAGTTCCACCAACAATTTACTAGAAATGTTCAGACTAAAAACCACAGACTATTTACACACAATCAACGCGCGCCTTTTCGAGAGGTATCAGGTTCAGTATCATTCTGCCGGTTACATAAAAAACCGGCCATGTGCGAGTCAGACTGCCGCACGAAGGGTTCCGTACTATTATAGCAAAAACGGCAAATAAATCACGTTTGTTGTATGGGAGCCCCCCTTAAATATTAATTTTATTCTGTTTTTAGTGTTTTTTGTTATAGCGGCAACAGGAATACATCTGTAAAAATTTTAACTGTCTAGCTACCACGGTTCATGAGATACAGCCTGGTGACAGACAGACGGACCGCGGAGTCTTATTAATTGGGTCCCGTTTTTATATACCCTTTGGGTACGGAACCCTAATGATATTTTTATTTTATAATGTTGTGTCTAAATGTTCATATTTCGAAACGAATTTCGTAGGCAATGTGTTACATAATAGACAAGGTAGTGCAAAAATATTATTTAATTGTAACCGACTTTGAGCCTTGCATTTAGCAAACCAAAACTGTGGCAAACAGCGAGACCTCTCTTAAGATGTATGTACATAAACCTAGGGCTAAAATACTAAAACACAACAGGCCCAGAGGGGCTACCATAAGCTATTGACACCATAAGAGTAACACTACAGAGTAACAGATGCTGCAAACTGCTAGAACAGATGTACACAGTCAGATACATCCATTCATCCCTTACGCACTATGAAAATATTCTTGCCACCTACAATGAGCTCTTTGAGCAAGGATATTAAGTCACTGCTAGTAAAATAATGGTACTCATGCTGATTCTGCTTAGACTGGAAGCAGTTTTTTTTTTTTGTGATTTGAAACTCGATGTAACGAAAAAGCGATATTATATATATAGATAACAAAAATTTATGCAAACACGTTTGGTATGGAAGAAAATGCACGGTAAGCAGCCAAGAAATCAGGATGGCACCCAATCGATTAGTATTCAAAGTGAAAGTTTGAGAGCACATTCGTAAGAAGTTGGCAGTAGTATCGTCACAGCGTTAATGTTCTCCAAATATCTGTTTAAGTATATTCGTGTATTTAGTTATTTACTTTTTTGTATATGTCGCCGCGTAGGCGTGAATTTGCTAATTTATTATCCTAATTAATCATTTTAAGGGTCGATGTCTATTTAAGTTGGGTTTTGAGTTCAGCGCCATCTATTGGCTCACTGTGGATTCAGGTATTAATCTGTTCGAATGATCATTGTTATGCTAATTTTAATGTTTAATTAATACGAGATGTTTAAATAAAACAGGAACACTTATTATAGGACTTTTGGATTTGTTCTCATTTTAACTATTCCACATTTGACGAAGTAAATGTGTTTGATTATGTTATTCTTATTAAGTTGTCAAACAATGGCGGATGTTATAATTTCTATGACCAATAACCAGATTTAATAATTTAATACGAGAACTAAACCAATTTGAGTAAATGATTAAATACTAAAAAGTCATATGACTATTTTACACAGCTATGTAATAATGAGAAACTTTCTAATTAGTAAGATTGTTATATCACCGGAAACTTGAATAGTTTTGTTATTAGATGACTATTTCAATAATAAACTACAAACCACTTTGTATTTGTGAGTATTGAGGTTGTTTAATGTTAAAATAATTAACTGATCAGCATTTTAGTATTGTTTGCTAACTTTACTCAACTATCCAAGTAATTAGTGTCTAAACAAAAACATTAAGGAAGCCCCGCCCACTTAGAACGCGCATCGCATGGCGGGTACGGTGCATGGTGTGTGTAAAAAATAATAACTGTAAAACTGTTTAATAAATCTGCTAATTGAATAGATGTTTGAAAACCTAATAAACATGTAACGTTAATTGTCATAAAGTGATTGTGTAATCTATAAAAACATTTAAAAAGAGTATCCTGGAGTTTCTGGCTAGGTCTTCTCCAGCGACCGACGAAAGCTTTGTGACCTAGCAAGCCACACGATGTGGTTTTAGCTTCAAGTTCATTTGAAAACTCAAAGTGCCTGTAACTAAATCAAATAAACACTCTTGAGTTTCAATCCAGTGTTGTGTGTTATTAAAGTAACCCGCTCCAGTCAAGAATAAAGGAATTGCCTCTAGACATTGGGGTTAATGATGGCGGTCCTATGATTCGTAGGTACTTCGACGTGACATCAGAAGTGGGATCAGCTCCCACTATCGCCTTCTGCCCATGCTATGAAAGCCATCCGAAGAATTTCGTACAATATCGCCAGCGCCGAGGGCATGGCAAAAGATTTTCCTATGATAATTTCCAAGAGTAAGCGGTGCCCAGACATAGGCGAAAATAACTGGAATATTTTTACGTGAACGATCTGGTTAGAAAAATCATGGCTTCCGCAAGTGCCAATGGAAACAAAAATTGAAGATTATTGCAATAAAATATTTTTATTTTGTGACGACGCACAGAACTCTATTGAAACGACAGAAGAAGCTACTGACTGGTGGCATGAATGCTGTCCTACACCATTGTGACCAAAACTTTATACAGCACAGAATGACCGAAGCAGCTAAACGAACAACTTGATCTGTTCATTGATAGATTCCATCATGGTTGAGGAGAGTATTCTGTTTTTTTTATTTATGTAACTTAACATTCTTAATTATTTTCATCATACAAGGCAAGGTCAGTGACCTTTTGTGTGACAATTTTAATCAATCTGCCTAGTCTTTTCCCAACCAAGTCCGGGACAGCTTCCATTCTAACTGGATTCAGCTGAGTACCAGTGTTTTACATGGAGCAACCAAAACCCAGTAACTGGGTAACACAATACCCCTTACTGACTGAGTGGTCCCTGCTGTTGTTTGTGTGGCAATTTGTGGAATTAAAATGAATGAAACGGCTTAAATTACTCCATAAAATAAGACAGCTGACTAGGAACTCTATGTTATTGTTTAAATATGGTTCTTTTGTCTTAAGAATTGCAATGGCTCAGTTATTTGAGAAACTTTATTTTATTTGAGGAGTATGTAAGGATCGTAGCAAGTGGCAATCTGTGGTTGCTGCCTATCCCCATGGGGACAAGGTGTGAGTGTATGAATGTTAAACAATTCAAAGTACCTACGTTGAGTTTTGTACCGGACAAAAAGTAACAACTTATTTTTATAGCATTCATTACATTTAGGTAGCTAAAACAAAAGTTTAGTAGGTAAATAAGTTAAGTAAGTTACAGAATGTATGTGCAACAGAAGTAGTAAACATTTGGCAGAAAGTGCCATGACATATTCATGTTGACGCACTAATTGGCATTTTTGCAATTTATTGTTTTTACCCGACTACCAAACGGGGTTTATTATTGAATATTGTGGAACCCGTTGCATGTCATACTTTTTTAAAGTAAAGTAAGATAAGAAAATGTATTAACACTTTCCTTCAACATGAAAAGCACAACAAATAAAAATAAAATTATAGTGTGCTCAAGAAAATACTTACAACGATTTGCATTTAAGTAGCTGGGGTGAGAATAATTGTTTGGTTACAAGACTAAACAATATTTAAAATATTATCTAGAGGTTTTTGTAGAGTGAGTATGCATCTAATATAAATGTATTTGTATGAATGGGTGAAAGGGTTGTGATACACCTGGGTGAGTCATTACAAACTTTATAATCAGGGTAAGTATCAGCAGAGCTTCAGTTCATGTATAATCATAATATAATAATAAATAGTCATAAGCTGATAGCCACCTGGTAACTTTTAATTTACAAGTAGGTACGCTTAGTATGTGTGAGTAACCTATTATGTATGGACCTTGTGATTTTTGGTAAATTAATGGTCCTGTGTATGTAAGACATATTTGAGTGAATCTAATGTGATTACTGTGTTCCATCTTATCTGTCTACATGATCTGGTAGATTTGTTTTGGCTATGGGGTTCTTGACAGTGATAGCGCTATAAGTTAAATCTAATTAAAATATTGTCTGACCCTACATTCTTGGTTCAGACTGTCAGTTGGATACTGATGGGGCCTTTTATAAGCTCTAAGATTTACGCTTGTTCAAGTTAAGTTTGTTATAATAAAGTTTATTTAATCATTCAATATTTGAGAACCTTCCTAATGAATTAAATCTCACAATGGGTTTAGTTGAATTTTACTTGTTATGGTACATGGGTGTAAATAGATTAGTAATTTCTGACAGATTTCAAAGCTTGTTATTGGATGCACTTGCACAGAATAAAAACAATCAAAAGACAGGTTTGTTTTTTGATAATTTGTCACTTTTAGCATTCAATAACTTTCTTTTCTTTTTGCAACTTTTACCTAGCTTGTATTCAAACTTGTTCACACATAAATGTTTTGTAATGAAATAGGTTTGTAATAGGTGTGTAAATCGGTTGTTGTGTGTGTGGTATGCAAACATGCATCATTAAAAGTAGTTTTCAACATGTTTTAAAATTAATCTTTAGCTAGTGCAAACACTATCATAAGTAATGCAGCAATCTTCATAGTTATTCATTTCAGTGTCATCTGATTCTAGTTAACTTTGAATTACTCACTTACTATTTCAAAACAATAACATAATTTATTTGTTATCAGTACTAACTCCTACTTATTTAAATATTAATAGGATCATCTTTTCTTTTATTATTATTTATCTGTATACCTTCTCACATTCCAGATTCCTGTGTCATATCAAAAATCAAAATGGTTACCTACATAGTCAAGTATTATCAAGGATGTGGAAACAAAACTAAAAATACCTGGTTTGCAAGTGACCGTGTCGCCGGGTCAGGACCTTAGAAGCTACCAACATACATACATGCCACCAAATAGAGGTCAGCTGAAAAATGACTTCCAGCCAAACATAACTAAAGTAAAAGGTGAGAAGTTTTCAAACTATCTTCTACTCACCTCGCTAACTGATACGGTGTTGTTGTATCAGAAGGCTCAACACAATAGCCATGTCGAATAACTACATGACGCTTGTGCATGATACTACCATGCAACAAAGTACTTTTAAATTATTATTCCTGGGTTCAATTCCTAGGTTGGGCAAAATTTGTTTATGGGGTTTTTCCAATAGGGATTCCTCTGTAGCAGCCCAGAGTTTTGAAATTGGTGAACCCCCATGCTTCAAAAAGCATGTTGAGCCATTGGCCTTGTGCACCATAGTACCTCCTTATGCAGATGGCTCAACAGTCAGGAGGACTACTGTTATTATTATGTTTTTGTAACTCGTTTCAGTTTATGCTATTCTATTGTCATATTTAGTCAATTATAAAAATGAATAATAAAACAAGCTCTAATTATTGAGATGTCCAATAACCTATAGCTCTGGAGGCACTTAATAAAATAATAGGTTATATCAACACCAAACTATCAGCATCCATAGAGATGGATTTGAGGTAATAATGAGAACACAATAAACTATCTTATTATGCTGTGGAAGCAACTAAGATTGATAACACAACAAACTATCCTATTGGTATGCTGTGGAATCAAGTAATAATGATAACACAACTATCTTGTTGGTATGCTGTGGAAGCAACTAATAATGATAACACAATAAACTATCCTGTTGGTATGCTGTGGAAGCAACTAATAATGATAACACAATAAGCTGTCTGTTAGTAATCCGTGGAGGAAACTAATAGTGATAATACAACACACAATCTATTGGTTTGCTGTGGAAGCAACTAATAAAGACTTAATATCCATTGGTTAGGCGTGGAGGCCGCTAATGAACAATCTCTCATGTTATCCTGCTGGGTCCACGGTGTACAAGACCACCCAGAGCCTGGTTCCTTATATCCTGTCAAATCAAAGACTTCGTGCCTGTCACGGAGCAATGATCCTAAACTCCTTAACCTTTAATCCTGTCAAATCAAAGACTTTGTGTCTATCACAGAGCGGTGTTCCTAATCCTATCCTTTAATCCTGTCAAATCAAAGACTTTGTGTCTATCACAGAGCATTACCGTCCCGTGAGAATGAAACTAAACAAAAAACAGCTGATCACAATACACATACACTACATACACTACCTACACTATACTTACCAAATACAAGGTTGCTATGTAAGCCTTCTTATAAGTAGGTATGTGCTCATTAATGCATCAAATATTTTTATTTGAGATAAACTTAATAGTTACCTAATTTCATAAGTATTCAGTGATAAATTGATAACTTAAACTGACTATTACCTATTACAAATCAATGAATATTGTAAGATAATACAAACAATAACATTCTGCAAACAAGATTCAAATTGGACTAAATAAGCTAGCAACTGATTATTCCATGTCAAAAATCTGAAATAGAAATTGTATGCCTTCATTGACATGACATGTAGCAGTTAGTTGTTTCCTAACAACATTGGTCTTTACCAAAGCAAGTAGAATACCTAAAGCATATAGCTGTGGGTGTAAAAATACATTCAATATTTCAAAAATAAGGCATACCCAGCTTAGATTTATTACAAGTTGTCAATGATAAACAAATCAGTTGTTATCAGATCCTAAACTTAATTAATACTGTAGGATGATAAACAAAAATAATCTGCCGACAAATATTTCTCCGCTATTACAGATAACAACCAAGAAACACAGAGACTGAGGACACCGGAAGGCTCAGAGCCCGAGCCTCGGATCACAATGGCCGTGTCGCCGCGTAGGCGTGAATTTGCTAATTTTAAGGGTCGATGTCTATTTAAGTTGGGTTTTGAGTTCAGCGCCATCTATTGGCTCACTGTGGAATCAGGTATTAATCTGTTCGAATGATCATTGTTATGCTAATTTTAATGTTTAATTAATACGAGATGTTTAAATAAAACAGGAACACTTATTGTAGGACTTTTGGATTTGTTCTCATTTTAACTATTCCACATTTGACGAAGTAAATGTGTTTGATTATGTTATTCTTATTAAGTTGTCAAACAATGGCGGATGTTATAATTTCTATGACCAATAACCAGATTTAATAACTTAATACGAGAACTAAACAAATTTGAGTAAATGATTAAATACTAAGAAGTCATATGACTATTTTACACAGCTATGTAATAATGAGACACTTTCTAATTAGTAAGATTGTTAGATCACCGGAAACTTGAATAGTTTTGTTATTAGATGACTATTTCAATAATAAACTACAAACCACTTTGTATTTGTGAGTATTGAGGTTGTTTAATGTTAAAATAATTAACTGATCAGCATTTTAGTATTGTTTGCTAACTTTACTCAACTATCCAAGTAATTAGTGTCTAAACAAAAACATTAAGGAAGCCCCGCCCACTTAGAACGCGCATCGCATGGCGCGTACGGTGCATGGTGTGTGTAAAAAATAATAACTGTAAAACTGTTTAATAAATCTGCTAATTGAATAGATGTTTGAAAACCTAATAAACATGTAACGTTAATTGTCATAAAGTGATTGTGTAATCTATAAAAACATTTAAAAAGAGTATCCTGGAGTTTCTGGCTAGGTCTTCTCCAGCGACCGACGAAAGCTTTGTGACCTAGCAAGCCACACGATGTGGTTTTAGCTTCAAGTTCATTTGAAAACTCAAAGTGCCTGTAACTAAATCAAATAAACACTCTTGAATTTCAATCCAGTGTTGTGTGTTATTGAAGTAACCCGCTCCAGTCAAGAATAAAGGAATTGCCTCTAGACATTGGGGTTAATGATGGCGGTCCTATGATTCGTAGGTACTTCGACGTGACATATATATAGTGTATGTATTTATAGTTTGTATGTCTATCTTTGTATTTGAATAAATATTACCTATCCTGTTTTTTCTCAATTTTGCACCTACCACTATTTGTCTCTGCATCAACCAAAATCGACTGGTAGAAAATGCCTAAGGCATTAAGTCAGCCTCTGTACGTTTTTGTACATGAAGTATTAAATCATAATAATAATAAGCTAAAAAGCTTGTTTAAAAGAAATATTTTTTTGAATTGACAAGTTATTTATTAATTAAGTATTATTACTAAGCTATTCCCTGTTTCCCAGCAGTGGGAATATTAAAAATGCTGATGATGGTGATGCATAAACTATTATTGTCAATTGACTT